>CAJNJA010030897.1:0-20642 GCA_905231915.1 Symbiodinium necroappetens
TTCTTGAAATCAAGACAATACCACATGTAGGGTTCTGAACTTGATGGAAGTCCTAACCTTACACCCTGAACCCTAAACCGTAAACCCTAAACCCGAAACCCTAAACCTAAACCTCGTTCAATCCCCTGGTCGTATCTAGGTGTAACTACTGGACATGTTGAACTATTCTTTATGGCCTTGATGCCTTTTCCAAAGCAGGTTCTGGACCACGAAATTGCAACCTAGCTATCTCCTTTTTGGGTTTACAACAGGTTCCTGTACACAAAAATTGGCTAGCAAGACCAGCAAGAAAGAAAAACATCGGAGACCATGGGTAAAATCGACTCACACCCCAGAGGGTGAGGCACTTGTACACAAGGTTTATGGAGCAGCTTGGAGTTTAGGGTTTAGGGTCCGTGGAGACGGGTTTGGGGTGCGCAGGTTTAGGGCTTTCCTGTTTATGGCGCAGGGCTTTCAAGTGTGGAGGATTTGCAAGGCCTGTTGCTGTAATCTAGAGAGATCGGAGTCATGATTCAGAGTATTTTCCCCTTTCAGTTCCAATTATTCTAAACCCTAAACCCTAAGCCNNCTAAACGCTAAACCCCTAAACCCCCTAAACCCCTAAAACCCTGAACCCCCTTAAACCCCTAAACCCCTAAACCCCTAAACGCCTAACCCCTAACCCCTTAACCCTTGATCCCCTAAACCCCTAAACCCCTAAACCCTAAACCCCTGAACCCCTAAACCCTAAAACCCCTAAACCCCCTACACCCCTAAACCCCCTAAACCCCCTGAACCCTCATAGCAGCTCGAACGCAGGATCTGCAGCAGCTGGGGGAGTCGGGGGCCTAGCGGCCCCTGACTCGCCTCGTCATGGGAACAGGGTTAAGGGCTTCAGGAGGTTTTGGGGTTTAGGGATTTAGGGGTTTAGGGGTTTAGGAGTTCAGGGCTTAGGGGTTTAGGGCTCAGGGGTTTACAGTTTCAAGTGTCGGGTTTAGGGTTGAAGTTTAGGGTGGAACACTGCGATTTAGGATGGGGTGGTCTGAACAACTAGTTCTCAATGTACTTAAAAGTCTTACAGAGTTATAAATCAGTCTACTTATTCAAGCCTCCCTGCTGCGGAGTATTTGGGTTTACTGTAGGGCTTAGGGACCACGGCCTGAGCACAAGGGTACTAAATGCAAGGGCCTTAGACTAACTTTGGTTTTGGAATTGGCTGCAAACCTGGGTAGTTTTCTAAGTTAGGGTCCCTTTTAGGGTCCTCTTTATAAGGGTGCCGTACTCCTAGGGTTAGAGAACCACACACATCTCCTCTAAGGCAAGACGAAGGGATGAAAAGTCCCCCCTCCCCCCTCCCAAGCTCGAATCCTAGAGTACCCTAAAACCTAAACTGCCCTAAACGATAGACCCTAAACCCTAAACGATAGACCCTAGACCCTAAACCCGAAACCCTAGACCCTAGACCCTGAACCCTAGACCCTAGACCCTAGACCCTAAACTAGACCCTTTCCTGCCCTAAGCCCCTGAACACCTAAACCCCTAAACCCCTAAACTTCCGGGCTTCCAAACGGCGATGCCCTAAAAGCCCCGGAAGCGGCGTCTTCGATCTTCGGGCTTTCGGACAAGGTGTTCCATACTTAGTAGCTGAATGACACGTTCCAAAAGAATAGGGTTTAGGGTTTAGGGTGTAGGGTTTAGGGTTTAGGGTGTAGGGTTTAGGGTTTAGGGTTTAGGGTTTAGGTGAGGACCTTGTCGCGGATGTATCCCAGAATGTGAACCGAGTCCGGGTGCGGACCGATGGCTCCTTGCCTACTGTTACACCTGGGGCCGTACTGGTGGCCTCACGAGCCGGAAGGATCATTAGCCCGCTTGAGAAAATTATGCTCCACGGTTTTCCCATTCACCGTATCGTCTTTCCTGGCAAAGTGAAAGACAAGGAGCTCGCGAACATGGCCGGCAACACGATGCATGTGCAGATTGTGGCCGTCGCTATGAAGTTTGCAACTGGGCTTGTAGACTGGAGCAAGCCCATGGCGTCCCGGCCAGCCGCCTTGTCGTCGTGCAGTCCTCAAGTTGCTGTTAAAGTGTGCAGCAATGGCGGCAAGGCACAGAAGCCTCCCAAGAGACAGAAGGCTCCAAAGGCACTTCAAGGCCCGTCACTGTCAGATTTGAATGTTTTGGGGTAATATGACTCCTTATGAAAACTGAAAGTGTGCACTTTTTTTGGCTTATGAACTCAGCACCATCCGAAACCCTCAAAACCTGAACTCTAAACCCTAGAGGCTAGCTAATATAGGGGCCGTAATAAATAGAATGGGGTTGGGGGCCCATTATACTGTAATTAAAACAAGGAACCCCTAAAATAGTAGCGGTTATGGTTGAGGCCCCTACAGTACACCCTAAACCCCCCAACGCTCTTCTATCAACTCCGAACCCAGGCCTCTCCCAAAACCCTATATCCTAAACCCCTAAACCCTAAACCCCTCAACCCTAAACCCCGAACCCCGAAACCCTAACCCTAAACCCTAAACCCCTCAACCCTAAACCCTGAACCCACAGCCCTACTCTCTAAGCACCGAGCCCTACTCCTTGCTCCGACGGCCAAGGATTCGCATCCTGGCCCACCGAGGCCAGTTTCCTCTGACCGTTGTTTAGGGTTTAGGGTTTAGGGTCGACACCCCCTGGTGTATCTGGCTGTCAGTCTGTCGATCTAGTTCAGGGTTTAGGATTTTAGGGTTTAGGGTTTAGGGGTTCTAGCTGTCTATCTATCCGTCTTTCGTCTTCTCACTCATGTGGATGCAACAGCATGGTTAAACAACATATTTTGGAACTGTCCACTACAGAACTATAGCTAGCAATTCTCTGCACCCCCCCCCCCCAGTTCCGAAAGAGGCTCGCGTCGTGTATTGTTTCCCGAAGATGCAAGACGTAATTTCGGCCCCTCCAAGGACTGCATAAGTCGATTCTTCGCATGCGGTCGATTTAGTTCCGAAGTATTTTCGCATCGAATCCTATCAATCACACCACACCGACGAGCTTTGATTCGTGGCACAGAAGCTTAGGAACACCCTCAAGTTCGTCGTTTCCTGTAGACGAAGTTTTCGCAGCCCATGACCTCATTATTGCCCCCATCTTTTGTCCGCGCGACGGGGCTCATAGCAAAGACGTGCACCGGGCCATACTACAAGCAGACTGAGGTTCGTCAACCCACAAGATCTTTCCAAGTATGCTTCCTTTGACATACGCTACATCAAAGAACAGGTACCCCGACACACTGAAGTTCGGAACCCTCAGCCGAAGAGCTCTGACATGCTGGGGTGGGGGTACGTACGCTGTTCATGGCTGGCGGCTGTTCATGGGCTGGCGGGGCAAAGAGCTCCCCACTCCCCCCTAACTCATAAACCGCCCTAGACCCTAAGTGAACTCTTTAAACCCTGCTCCCTAAACCCTAACCCTAAACCCTAAACCCAAAATGAACTCATAAACCCTAATCCCTAATCCCTGAACCCTAAGCCCTAAACCCTAAACCCAAAATGAACTCAGAAACCCTATAATCCCTAATCCCTGAACCCTGAACTCCAAGATGGCGCAACACCAAGGTCTCTGAATCCACACGGCCCTACTTCTAGTCTCCCAAGCTATGTGGGTAGTTTTCTAAATTAGGGTCCCTTTCGGGGTCCTCTTTAGAAGGGTGCCGTATTATAGTGCGGCCTACTTCTAGTCTCCCAAAAAGAAAGCGTTCTTTTCGCTAGTTTTTGGGTGTAAAGGTATAAAAAGCTTCATTAGCGAGGAAGAGGGCTGCGTTGGAAAGAGGGTTATATTGGAGACCCTTCAGAAGGCTTTTCAGACCGCGCACATCCTTCGCTCCTTTCTCGGCCCTACAGCAAACCCTAAACCCCTAAACCCGAAACCTTAAGCCCTAGCTTAAACCGCAACACCCTAAATCCTCGGCTCTAGCCATAAACCCTAAACCCAACCCCTTGGGGTTTAGGGTTTAGGGCCCCCCCCCCCGGCTGTGGAAGCCCCGAAGGGAGTATCAGGCAACAGGGGACCGAAATGTAGAACCCTAAATAGCGACACCGGCGCGATCAGAAAAAAGCATCCCCGAAAGCGCCCTTTCGTAAGGAACCCCTCATCTTACCAAAGCCTCAAATTCTAGGACATTTTCAGGTGGGTAGATACCGTTATAGGAGCCTTATGGAAGGTCTATATACCTTATAGAAGCCCCATATACCCTAAACTCCCCCTCTGTAGTTTCCTTTAACAACTACCTCCTGTGCCATGGGAAGCTCTTGAGCAAATACCCGCCCGCCTCGGTGCCCTGTGCTGCAGCACGAAATGGAGGACGTTGAGATGGCACGCAGACAGTGGGGTTTAGGATTTCCAGTTTGTGGTTTCGGGTGTAGCTGTTGGGTCTAAGCTTTATAATGGCTACATAGATGAACTCGAGAATGCTGGAGCTTGGATTAGGGATGACTTCTCTTACCGTATACCTGAAGAGCATTGGAAGCACCATGCTTCAACCTTTCGGCTTCTACTTTTAAAAGCAGCGGAGCATTCGGGACAAGAAGTTTGGCCGATAAGCCCTCCTACGTATGGAATGCATACGAACCCTACAACACCGAGGGTAGCTCTCACAAGAAATCCTTGTTATAAGGGTGCCGTACTCTTCTCGGGGGAACCTAAAAAAAGGGGCCCCCAAATTTAAAGAGAACAGCCCATGGATAACTTATCTCCCTGGTTCTTAGTAGGGAATGGGGGAATGAATCCCTATGATAGTCTGAAGGTCCCCCATACTAACTCCAAAAACCCATTCCCCCATTCCCTACTAAGAACCAGGGAGCTGAAGCCTAAGCCCTGAACCCCTAAACCCCAAACCCTAAACCCCTAAACCCGCTAAACCCTAAACCCTACTAAGAACCAGGGAGTTATGCCAGCTTAAGAGACCCAGAACTACTGGCCCCGAAAACCCTTATAGATCCCTTTAAAGGAAACCTTATAGTACCCTTTAAAGGAACCCTTATAGTACCCTTTGAGCTCGAAGACGAGGATGACGGCGAGGAGGAGCTCGTGGAGCCTCCGAAGAGGCACCCAGCGTCATGTTAAGGTTCAGGGGTTTTGGGGTTTAGGGCTCCTTTGAAGGGATCTATAAGGGATCTATAAGGGTTTAGGGTTCCTTAAGGGTGTCCTTTAAGGGGTCCTGTAAGGGGGTTAAGGGGCTTATAAGGGTTGTATAAGGGTACTATAGGGTTTAGGGGTTTAGGGGTTTCGGGGTTTCGGGGTTTAGGGTTTGGGGGTTTAGGGGTTTAGGGGTTAGGTGTTTAGGGGTTTAGGGGCTTCGGGGTTTAGGGGTTTAGGGGGTTCGGGTTTAGGCGTTCGGGTTTAGGGTTTAGGAGTTTAGGAGTTTCGGGCTTAGGGTTTAGGCTTTCGGGTTTAGGGTCCCTTTTTGGCTTAGGGCTAGGGGTCCGGGTTTGGGGCTTAGTGTTTCGGGTTTACGGGTCCCTTCTTAGGTCCCCAATACCTTATAAAAAAGGGACCCCCCGAAAAGGGACCCTATTTTAGAAGACTAGCATGTCAGGGTTTCGGGATTAGGGTCTAGGAGTCTAGGCTTCAGGGGCTTTTGGAGTTTAGGGTTCGGGGTTTCGGGTCTCGGTTTTTGGGGGTTCAGGGTTTACGTCAGGGTCTGAGGTTCAGGGCTCAGGGTTTTAAGGTTTGAGGTTTGGGGTTCAGTGTCCGGGCCCTTAGCTGTAATCTGTAGGGGCCATAGGAATTGGATTGGGGTTTTGGTGTGTATTATACTATAGATATATGAAGGAACCCCCAAAACAGTGTAGGTAATTTTTTTGGCCCGTATATTATAATTATACTCTGGAACCTAAAATGCCGAATGCCCTATACTCTCAAGCTTGGAGGTATCTGCTGCGCTGCCCTCGCCCTTAGAAAGTACGGTGAGAATAAGGCTGTGAATGGGAGGTGCTCAGTATTTCAGTAATCGCCGTCGCTTGGACATGCTGCTCCTTTATCTTTAGGGTTCAGGGTTGAGTGACATGGGTGATATATGGGTAGTTCTCTCTGTTAGGGTCCCTTTTTAGGCCCCCAATATAGTACGGCACCCTTACAAAAAGGACCCCCAAAGGGACCCTATTTTAGAGAGCTACCCATATGTTTGCGTTTTCGTGAGGGTACGAAGCCCTCCTTGGAAATGTTGATGAGCGTACATTCGGGGTTGTATTCTGGAGGTACTCGTATTCAAACCCTAAACCCTAAATCCTAAGCCCTACATCACGGGGTTTGGCGATTTCGGTTTAAGGTTCGGGGAGTCTGCGTCTCCCACCAGCCGCTGCTGCAAAAGCCACGCCCACTTTAGGGTTTAGGGTTTAGGGGTGTAGAGTTTAGGGGTTTAGGGTTTAGGGGTTTAGGGTTTTGGGTTCCAAGTTCGGGCATTGTTCTCCCACTCGCTTGAGGACGAACAAGCTCTTCACCGTGTGCTCCTTCATCCTTGTCGTGGAGATGTGCGAGCGGCTGTGCTACTACACCCTGCAAGGCAGGATTGAAAAGGGGTTGTCGGTCATTTCAGTGTGGGCTTACAAAGTTGTCCCAAAACGTAGCCCCTCGCTTCTGGCTGAAATTCGGCGCCTTGAATGTCCTTGTACCTAGCTCTTTAAATGATTTGGAACCTCAAGGCGGCATTGTACCTCTGTCTAAAGGCTCAATTCTGATGAACCCTAGAGTAGTTCTAGCTGGCATTTGGAAAAGCCGTCCGGGAAACTCTCAATAGCCACGTGCCCTCACCAGATTGGCTGACGCATGTCCAGGAGCCAACGGCCCAGGCTTTCGAACCCCTAAACCCAACGAGGAACCCCAAATGCATAAATAATGCTTAAACCCTAAATCCTTCGCTGAGAAGCCACGCAGAAGGGCTTCCATCAGTGTGGGCTTCTGCAGGCTGCCGTTCGTTGCTAGACACATGGGGATGGATGGCGCGAGATTGAGATCTTCACAGTGGGCTAGCTAACGGGCGTCTTTGGTGGCAGGAAAAGAAGCCAACAGAGGGTCGGGGTGCGGGTGAGCGACGGCCGTGGTTAGAATATAAGGCAAGCACGATGATGATAGTTGTTACGAGGATTTGTATAAAGCAAAACCCTATTTGGGTGTTTTTTTGTTTAACCCTCTTTGGTTTTTGTAAAAGCCCCAAAGAAGGTTTTAATAAAACCAACGGTGTCAATGGCAGTGCATTCACCCGGCTTCCTCGAATCCTGGCTGCAGTTAATAAACCCTAAACCCTGCACTCCAAACCCTAAACCCTAAAACCCTAAACCCCAAAAACTCTAAACCCCTAAAACCCGAAACTCCTAAACCACCAAAAAACCCTAAACCCCAAAAACCCTAAAATTCTGCAGGTTCGCAGAGGAACTTCTTGGAGGATGCCGGTGGCCAAGGTTGGCATCAGAGCTCACAGACTTATGGGTTGCGGGTTTAGCTTTGGGGTCCCTTTAAGGGATTAGGATTTGGGGTCCCTTTAAGGGTTTTGGGGCTTTAGGGTTTTTTTAGGGATTTACGGTTTTTAGGGTTTAGGGCTTTAGGGTTTTAGGGTTTTAGGGCTGTAAGGTTTTAGGGCTTCAGGGTTTTAGGGTTGAGGGCTTTAGGCTTTTAGGCTTGTTTAGGGTTTAGGGTTGTAGGGTTGCTTGGGGTTTGGGGTTCAGGGGGTTAGTGGTTCGGGGGTTTGCAGTCGAGCCGCTGAGGGTACCGAGTGTTCCTGTACTTGTGCATCGTGTGCCCGGTCTAGTAGGAGTTCAACGCTCAAGTCCTGAATCTCGAAAACAGGGTGTAGGGATGAACAGCTGAAGGTTTTCGATGGTTTAAGAATTTGAGATTTAGTAGGAATTCAACTATCAACATCAAAGTCCTGAGTCTCAAAAAGCAGCAGCAAGGACAAAGCCAAGTAAGCCGAAATCCAGGGGCCACCCAGAGCTGTGTGGATTGCGCACATCGACATCTCGCTGAAATACCGATCTTGCTTGAGTAGGTCTTCCAATACTAAACCAACTGCATCCTAAGAGTCTAAGCCCAGTCCGTATTGCCTGGGTATGGAATGGACAGAGCTAGGTAGCCCAGGTAACTAAGATCTATTTTGCGGGCAGGCTTTGTCAGTGTAGATGGTAGAATGCTTAGAGATTGTTTCTAAATTCAAGCCCAAAGCCGTAAATCTTAAACCTAAGCCGGTAATTCCTACAGCAGAGACATGATTCCGAAGGGGCAAGCTGAAGTAAGATGGGGCTGGTTGGGGGGTTAGAGACTTTTGAGTTTTGGGTTCAAGGTTTACTGGAATCTCTGGCTTTTGTACGTTTCGTGCGGGAGATGAGTGCTTGATGTTTACATGGGCAGTAGGATTCAGCCTTAAACGCATACTGAAGGTTCGTGTTTGTAGCAAATGGTGTCGGGCTCAGGGTTTTCATCTGATAGGATAGCGGTTAGCGGCCGGAGAGCGGAAGTTCGACTTTGGGGTTCGGGGGTTCTGGGTTTAGGGTTCCCAAAAGCATAAACCCTAAACCCTAAATGCCCAAGAAGCGATTCCAGTGGCAGACGCTACGCAAAGCTCTATCCCGGCTTTTTCGGTGCTTTGGCAGGTGAGGATCGCGGCATGCAGGCTTGGGCTGGATTTCCGCCTGCTCGAAGTTGATAGTTTAGGGTTTGGAGGTTGAGGGGGTTTGGGGTTCTAGGGTAAAGCAACTTTCAGTTCAGGGTTTCATGTTTACTTGGGCTTGAGAGTTTAGGGTTAAGGGGTTCGGGGTTCATTTAGGGTTAACTAGGTGGCTTAGGGTTTAGTCAAGGTAGGACATGTTTCAGCTCTCCCAAGTAGTAGCAGCTACGAGACGCTGCAAGGTTGCGGTGAATCTGTAGCCTCAACCAAAGCCATAAAATAGGGGTGTGAACAAGTAGAATAAGGTTTGGGTGTAGATCAAACCATATCTAACCATAAGGAACCCCAGAAAACAATCTTACTAAGCGTGCAGGTCGTGCAATTCAGAATTCACCCGCAAACAGCCCCAAACCCTAAACCCTGAACATTGAAGCCTCAACACCAAAGCCCCCCAAGTACAACCCCGAAACGTGAATCAGAACGTCTCACAGTTTCGCCAACCTCGTTTTATCGACTCGGGCTTTCGATGCTCAACCCTGAAGCAGGGTTTCAGGCTTTGGGGTTTAGGGTTTTAGGCTTTGGGGCTTTTAGGCTTTGGGGCTTAGGGTTTAGGGTTAAGGGTTTTAGGCTTTGGGGCTTCAGGGGTGTAAGGCTTAGTGTAAGGTTCAGGGTTTGACGTAGGGATGTTTCGGGCTAGGGTATCAGGAACACGAGAAACAGCCACAGTGCCTCAACATCAAAGCCTTGTCTTAGCAGCTGAGCGGGTAGGCCTTTTACACTTTTTGAGATACTAGTATCCTCTATAAAGCTGAAAGTTACGCGGGCTTATGAGCTCATCAACTGAGTTGCTCTAGTCATGGTATCCAAATAGCTTATTTTTCTTCGCCATGCAAGTCCGAAAACCCCATAAGGTTTGGGATGTTGCTTAGAGTTTAGGGTTTCGAGCACCCCAACATCTCAACCTGCAGCCTCAACACTGATATAACTTGCTATCGTAGTAGAAGGCTGAAATATTGGAGTGCAGTAATGCTCATTTACTATACTATCATACTGTGTTATATCTTATGATACAAGCTAAGCTAATAGAAAATACAGCACAATATGCTATGCTATTCTGTAATTACAGTAATACCTGATACATGTTCATGCAATCCACTGTCATGAACAATATACGATCACAGTTTGTAGTGAATGATAAACTATCATATCCTATAATGCAAGATCCCTACACCCTAAACCCTAAGCAAAAACAAGAAACTGAGACATATAGAACTGTTTTCGAAGGCATCGACGGCCTTCTCTGTCTCTGCCTGTTGGTCCATGAACCTGGCCTTCAAGTTTTGGGGTTTAGGGTTTAGGGCTTTCAAGATTTAGGGCTTTGGGCTTTTGGAGTTTCGGGCTTTCAAATTTAGGGCGTAGGGCTTTGCGGTTTTGGGGTTTAGGGCTTTCAAAATTTAGGGCTTAGGGCTTTGGGGGTTAGGCTTTTTAGGGTGTTTAGTTCCATAAGGGTTGCTTTTATAAGGGACACTAAGTGGGTGAGTGGCCTTCTACAGGGGGTTAACGGTTGCTAAGGTTGCAACACTATGTGTTTTATAAGAAGAGAAAAAGTAAAGAAATACTGAACTTAAAGATTGAGTTTAAAGATTTAATTTGTAAACTCAATTCATAATTGAAAGGCGAAATGTGAAATGAAATAGAGCCTTATGGAGGACTGAGTGATGAGTATCTAATATCCCTGTTAGTTCCGATATACCACGCTAAACCCTCATCCCTAAAGTTCAGGGCCACTACGGTTGACGCTAGAAATCCTGCATTGCCCATCATAAGGAATATACCAGAATTCCCACAGTTTCGGGTCCTTTAAGGTAATGCAGGATTTATCTCATCAACAGCATAAACCTGAAAAGGCTACAGCCCAAAGCCTATACTCCACGTTGCACGCTTAATCCTCGACCCTCCGTCGTGGCCCTTCTACCGTGTTACTGTTGAGGAACTTAAATGAGGTTACTGTAATAAAAGAAACTCTATTCTTAAGTTATTTACACTATTTAGTTGGGGCCGGTATTTACAAAATCAAAATGTTTTACTTTCAAATCCCGTTGTCGTCGCTTAGCTGAAGTTCCTTAACAGCTTCAACCCAGCCTAAGGCTGTCTTATCTTTCCTGCATGCTTGGTGGCTATTTGGCCGACAACCGCCTCGGCCGGTACAGGTGACTTGCAGCACTTGGGAGCATTTTTAAGCTGGCAACCCTTCGGGGTTGGAGGTTTGTGTCTAACACACGTGATCACGATCAAGCTACCAGCTGCGATGAGGATGATGGTGATGATGACGATCGTTGTTTCGAGTTAGATTGGAGAGGGATGCGGGATGCCTTGGTTTGATGACTTCTTGCAGTCCGTGCCCTTGACAGAACGTCGGCAAAGAACGCATCCGATTCTGCCGACGTTTTGAGACACAGCCCACACATGTCTTGATGCTTTCTACGGAATAAAGGGAACCCTTTAAGCATTCTGACAGGCAAGCGCTTACGTGCAGGATAAGTTGCAAGTCAAGGTGAGCGACAGTTCAGGCAATCCTAAACCCTAAAGCCTGAAACGCCGAGCCCTAAACCCCAAGCTCTGAGCCCTTAGACGTCAACAGAAGGGCAACAAAAAAAGGCTCCGTCGAACCTTTTACAGTGGCCTACTCGTCTACCCGCACTTCGTGTTGGCGTTCTGAGTTTGGTATTCGTTTTTCGACGTAGTAGTCATTTTTGATACTCAAACTTATGTGCCTTAACCCTGCCTCAAACCCAAAGCTACCGCTGGGCTTGGGGAGCGCATCTGATGAGCTGCCGAGGACCATCCTATACTTCGCAGCTGTCTATGTCCCTAGGTAGGCCTTTGGGACATTTTCATCTTTTCCCTTGTTGGGCTTAAGAGGATCTTTTTTACGAATATTCCCCTAAACCCCTAAACCCCTTAAACCCTAAACCCCTAAACCCTAAAACCCTAAACCCCTAAACCCTAAACCCTAAAACCCTAAGCTTTTTCAGAGGCTTTGAGGAGCCCACCTAGGTCCTGGGTGTCCTGATTGTGGCCTGCTCTGCGCCACCTTGGCAGCAAGTCGGGGCTTGGGTCTACAAAGGAGCCGAGGAGGAAACCCTAAAACCCTAAACCCCTAAACCCTAAAGCCCTAGAGCCCTAAGCCCTAAATCCCCCTAAAGCCCCCTAAGCCCTAAACAGCCTTTACCCTTTTTTGGACTAGGGTACGTCTTAAACGTTAATAAACTCTAAACCCTACATTTAAGTCGCCTTTAACCCGTTTTTGGGCTAGGGTCCGCCGCCCCCCGAATCTAGGACATTTTCAGGTGGGTAGCTATCGTTATAGGAGCCTTATAGAAGGTCTATATACCTTTAGAAGCCTTACAGGAGCCCTATATGCCCTAAACTCCCCACCTGCAGTTTCCTTGAACCGAAGCGCCGGCTCTCGGAGTGAAGGGTTGCGAGGACCGAGGCTCCATCCTCTTCCGCGGTTTAGGGTTTAGGGGTTTAGGGCTTCGGGGTTTAGGGTTTAGGGTTTAGAGTTTAGGGCTTAGGGTTTAGGGGGTTTAGGGCTTAGGTGTTTAGGGTTTACGGTTTACGGCTTAGGGTTTAGGGTTTCTGCCCTGCTGGGGGAGCTTGCAGAGGTTTCCGATAGTTGTAGAGTAGGTAGCCTTTACCCTTTCTTTCGGATACGATGATCCCTAGATATAATCCCCAATAAGTTTAGAGTTTTGGGGTTTAGGGGGTCTTAGGGTTAAGCTTTACTTCCCCATGATACTGGACAAGTAGGCTTCTAACAGCTGCGCCGAGGATTCCGCATCTTATGGAATCGTCCTTTGGTGTGCCACTGTACCTGTGCCCTGGCCTGGTCGTGGAGAATCTTACCGAGGGCGCTGAGGGTGTAGGGTCTGTGGCTTCAGGGTTTTAGGGTTCAGGGCTTAGGTCGACGGGTGGAGTTGTACAGGGGCTTCAATAATTACCGATACTATTGTGGGGGCTCCTTGTTATGATTACAGTAGAATGTACCCCAAAACCTTATTCTAAATAAGGCACCTACATCAGAAGGACCAGCGGCGTACTTGGTGAATCAATGAGGACTGAGGATTTCGGAAGGGACTGCTGATTGTGACACAGTAGTTCCGCAGCATGTCTAGCTGTGAACACGGACCTAGTCTAGGACATTTTCAGGTGGGTAGTTACCGTTATAGGAGCCTTATAGAAGGTCTATATACTTTATAGAGGCCTTACAGAAGCCGTAGAAAACCCTAAACTCCCCCCTGTAGTTTCCTTTAAAACTAACAGTTCATGCCCTCCTGCCCTCGAATGAAATGGTGCCCACTTTCTCGGTGCTGATGGGCTCCAGTCCGCTGCATTCCCAAAAACTCCTTTAAGCTACTAGACCCGACGGATTTTGGAGCCTAGATCCTTGAACGAAGGTCTTGCTTTTTTGGTGAGTGTAATCGCAGGATGCCCCATTGTTCCGAAGGTGGGAGAGGGGGGAGGGGCTCCCGTCCTTAAACCTTAACTTAGACCCTAAACCCCAAGCCCTAAACCCGCAAAGGGCTCCGGGAAGCACTTCTTGAGGCTCGGTGCTTTCGTCTTCGTGGCCCTAGGTTGCCCGGCAGCAGTCCGGACACCTGAAGCCGGGGCAGACGGCCATTTCTCTACGGTCATCGACTTCAGGGTGGGTGGGGTTGAAGATATGGGACTTTCCGAAAATTAGGGGGTACCTTATTTTGGGGTCCTTATAGTAAGGATCCTACTATTGAGGGTACTTTATTGGGGTCCCCTATTTTCGGAAACCCCCATATGTTTGCTTTTTTTTCTGGAATATGTTTCAAGTCCTCATAGTATGCGCCCAAGGGCTTTGAAAACTGCTTGGGGCTTGGGGCGGGCTAGGGTTTTGGATCCTGCGTTCAGGAGCCGCGGTGCAGAGTTTGGGAGTTTAGGATTTTAGGATTGAGGACGCATTTAGGTAAGTTTCAACGGTTCTTGGATTAAGGTTAGGTGTTTACAGGAATTCCTGCGAAAAAGAAGCTAAAAGGCTCCTCTGGTAGCTGCTGGTTGTCTTCAGATTTCGAGAGCACCTAAACCCAGAAACACGGAAATCTATGCCGCTGTGTTAGGAGCTTCAGTAGCTAGCAGTTCCACGATCCAAACTGCATTACCATGGATCTTCTAATATGGTTATGGGCCCCTAAACCCTAAACCCTAGGCATAATATAGGGGCCTTAGATGATTGGAATAGGGTTTTGGGGTGTTGACATGACGCCGTCCGATGCAACCTTCACACAGGGCTTTTGTCCGTGCCTCCTAACAAATCGAACCAACCGGCATATTGTAGTAGTAAGGCATATAACCACACCTAAGGAATAATATTGGTAGTTATTCTGGTTTCTACATTACACTGCACCCTAAATCCTAGACCTTAAACCCCTAAACCCTAAACCCTAAACCCCTAAATCCTAGACCTTAAACCCCTAAATCCTAAACCCTAAACCCCTAAACCCTAAGCCCATCGGATGCCCCGAACTCCAAAGCGCAAGCTCCCCGCCGCTTCCATGCAAAGCCCTTCGGCCCAAGGCCCTAAGCACCCACGAAGCCACGAGCCCCACAGCTTAGGGGTTCAGGGTTCAGGGTCTAGGGTCTAGGGTTTAGGGTTTAGGATTTCGGGTTTAGGGTTTCAGGTTTTAGGGGTTTAGGGTCAAGGATTTCAGCGTTTAGGTTTTAAGGTTTAGGGTTTAGGGCTCAGGGTCTAGGGGTTCCAGAGGTTCAGCACTTAACAGAGGTCAGGGTTGGCCGCTTCAGGGCCTGTAGTGACTGTTGCCGGTTTAGGGTTTAGGGTTTAGGGTTGACGGCAAAGCTACACGCCAAGCGTTGCGGAGCAGCCCAGGTGCTTGCTAGCGCTAACCCCTCTTCAGAATGCATGAGTCTAGCACCTTTTCCCTCTAGATCCCTTATGGCAGCCTTAAAGAAACCCGCGATTCTTCAGAGTAGGTGAGTAGTTATATGTGAGTCTCAGACAAGAAGCGAGAGGGAGATACCCCTCAGATGCCTGGAGCCAGAGAACTGCAAGCTCCCACTCTTCAGATAATTTCGGGTTCAGCCTAATTGAACGTTTTGTTAGGGGTGTATTCGTACCATTCTTTTTATGGTTAATAAACATATAGCGTCATCATTGCTAGTATTGTTATCATTATTTGGATTGTTACTATTAGTACGAGTAAGGGTATAGGGTTTACGGCGCACCCGCTAGGCCCATCGTGAAGTCTACGCCATCTCAAGGGATTGCATCTCCGTTTCTTGGCACCAAAAGGGGCACGAATTTCCGGTTTCACGACGCTTTGGATCTTAAGGCTACAAGTCTATAAGGTTCAGCTTTTCGGATTTCGGAGTGGGGTCAAAGAAGCTTTGGGCGTGGGCTGGAGGGTTCATGCTTAACCTGTTCTTGCGGCCACTCCTGCTTGCACCGGTATGGCTGCTACACCCACTCCTGTGACTGCTATGGGCACCTCCAGACGCGGTCATAGCTGTCATGCAAGAGCATGTTTCCGATCATCATCGTTCTCTGCATGGTTGTGGGAGCTTTTGCTGGTTTCTGATGTTCCGAATATCTGCTACTGCATGTTCAGTACCCTTCGTGGTCTTGCTGTGTAGGATGCCTCTCATACGGCCATGTCATAACCTTGTCATCATCACCTAGAGACAGTACTACCCTCCCACAACCTAACCTGTAACCCTGCACCCGGAACCCTAAGCCCTAAACCAAACCCTGAACCCTAAGCCCGAAACAGCTAGCCTTAACGAGGGGGGGGGGAGGGGGCGCGAGGGGGTCCATGTTAGTTTGGAGGGAGGGTATTGTCATTCGTGGTTATGGACCGCCTCCCTAGCCTCAAGCCCAAAACAGAACTTTCACTGATTCCTTAGACCCTAAACCTTACATCAGGACCCTAAACTCTAAACTCTAAACCCTAAACCCCTAAGCCCTAAATCAGGACCCCTAAACCCTAAACCGTGAATCCTCTGCACCCCCTTATGCGGAGGCCCCTGACCCCACCGACCGACACACCACTTTCAAACCCTCAAGGGGTTAAAGTGTTCAAGGTTAGCGGTTAGGGTTTAGGGGGATTTAGGGCTTCGGGATTTAGGACCTTGGGATTTTAGGGTTTTGTGGGGTGGGGGGCTTAGGGTTCAGCCCTACATCCTTAAAGCCCCCGGACTCCAAACTCTGGGGGCTGAACTTCCAAACTTTACAACTGACTGGTTCTTGGTAGGGGATGGAGGAATGGGTTTTTGGGACTACGATGGGGGACCTTAAGGGCCTATCATAGGGATCCATTCCCCTATTCCCTAGGAAGAACCAGGGAGTTATTTTGGGGTCCTTAGAACAGGATCCTACTAGTTAGGTCCTTTAGGTTACCGCATTAGGGTCCCCTATTTTCGGAAACCCTAAACCCTAAACCCTAAACCCTGAACCCTAAACCCCATCTTGCCCTAAACTAAGAACCAGGGAGACAATGCCATGGCCCTTGTCAGCTCACAGGTTCAGCGTGGGCTCCACAAGTCTGAAAACCAAGCCTGAGCATTCCTGGGGTCGAAGGGGTTTAGGGTTTAGGGGTTTAGGGTTTTAGGGTTTTGGTGTTTTACCTCCTAAACCCTAAACCCTGAACATTCCTGCGACTGAGGCGCAATGTGTACAGAACTGTCAAGACATCCCGGAAGGCAGACGGGGAGTTACAGTACAGGGTCGGTTCCGAAACCCTAAACCCCTAAACCCCTAAATCTTAAACCACTTAACCTTAAACCTTGTGTTCTTGGTTCTAGTGATTTGGCTTTGGGGCTTGTTTTTGTGGTTTATGGCTTCAGGTTTGGGGTTTCGCGCGTCCTTCCTGTTTTAGCTTCATATCTTTGTACCATCGTCTACCCCAAAACCTCTTTCAAGGATCCGCGTCAAAGGAGCCCTTAAGCAAGGAATTCGCCATGAATCATAAAGGCCTTCATATCATGATTTAAGATATACTAGACCCTAAACCCTAAACCCACAACTCCTTAACCCCAAAACCGCTAAAGCCCTAAACCCCTACACCCCTAAAGCCCTAAACCCCTAAACCCCTAAACCCCTAAACCCCTGAACCCCTGAACCCCTAAACCCGAAACTCCTAAACTCCTAAACCCCTAAACCCCTAAACCCCTAAACCCGAAACCCCTAAACCCCAAAACCCCTAAACCCGTAAACCCCTAAAGCCCGGCCCTAAACCCCTAAACCCCTAAACCCTAAACTCCAAAACCCCTACACCCCTAAACTCCTACACCCCTAAACCCTAACCCCCTAAACCCTAAACCCTAAGCTCCTAAACCCTAAACCCCTAAACTCTAAAGCCCCCCAAACCTTGTTCCTTACTTGTAGGGGCTTCCTTGCGCTCTCGGAACTCCGACGAGGCAGCCTCTGGCGCCGCGGCTCTGGTGGGTCCAGTCTCCTCTGTGAGCAAAGGCGGGCCTCGAGTGCTTAGCGGGTTTAGGGTTTAGGGTTTAGGGGTTTAGGGGTTTAGGGTTTAGGGGTTTAGCGTTTAGGGTTTAGGCCTCGAGTGCTTAGAGGGCTTAGGGTTTAGAGTTTAGGGTTTAGGCCTCGAGTGCTAAGGGGAATCCATAGAGAATGTAGGATTCTTTTGTGGTGTAAATTGTTTTCATAGCCCAACAGCGCGTTGAAGTTCGGAGTAGAAGGATTGGTTCCATTTGTGCACGATATACACACGGCGATTCCGCAGCTCCTCCTATGGTGTGTCGCGCATTTTTCCTTTGAAGCCAGATTATTTCCGTAGTCCCACTGTTGACCGTCCACGTGGGCGGCCGAAGTCATTGTGCAGGTTGTGACATTTGCTTCATTTTGGCTTCGGGGGCACTGGAAATGTCGAAAGTCGTGGCAGACCACGCTATGCGGCTCGTCCGTGTGGTCCTCTAAATTCCGCCAGGCAAGGCGGGGAACGATTCGTGTTCCTGGTGGTTCTGGTCGTCGTGATCTTGAGTCGTCCTTGCATCTCCAAAGATCATCACGCCAAGAAAAATCCTAACGGCGGAAACCCTAAAACCCTAATTCCCAAAGCCCCAGAACCCGAAAACCCTAATTCCCAAAGCCCCCAAAACCCTACAACTCTGAAGCCCCAAACGCTAAGCATGGTGCGTGGTCTTTCACTGTTCAAGGATCGTCGCTGGCAGACTAGGCTTTTTATAGGCAGTGATGGGGTCCCATAACATGAAAGCCTTAAGGTTGTGGGATATTATAACATAAGAGCCTTGAGGTTTGGGGATAAGGCTTGGGGGCTCAAGTGTACGGTTTGGGGTTTCAGTGTCTGGGGTTTGGGCCTGCAACCATCTCGGTGCCATTGGATCGAAGGCCTGCTTAATTGAGGATTTCTAGGGTTTTCTGACGATGCCGGGGGGATTGCAAAGGCTGTACAAGGGCTTTGCAGCAACTCATACTTGCAGGTTCATCGGCAGTTCTATGCAGGGTTACAAGGATTTCAAGAAGTGTTGTCAGCATGATTCAACAGGTTCAAAGTTTAGGGAGGGTATAGCCACCTTGCATATATCCCTCCCTGCAAGGAAGCCTGAAAGGAACCCTTTGATTGACTGAGTGGAACCACAACCCTTAACCCGAAATCAAATTCCACACCTGAACTAAGGCCTGAAAATCCCAGCCAATAGAACCCCTAACCTAAAGTAACACTGCAAAACACTTCCCTGGACGGGTCTGACAAGGCTCGCCGAGTGCCGCGCCTGCGACCGGAACGACACCAGCCTGGCCCCCTAGTTTGGGGCTTTCAGAGTCTTTGAGTGGTTTAGGGTCTGTGGCTTTCGGTCTTTGCGTTTAGCTAGGTCGGTCTTCCATCAGTGCCTTCATTCCAGTTGTTGCTTTGGGGTCTTCTTACAAGTGCAAAATAGGGTTCGAAGTTCGGATCTGAAGGCTCCATCGGGCACTGCCAGTGAGGAAAACCTGTAAGCTGATAACTCCTTCGCATGAGGGACAGCAGCAGACAACACAACCATCAACAACAGCAGCAGCCGCCGCAGCAGCAGCCGCAACCGCAGCAAAGAAAAATGGCAATGACGGCACCCACAACCACAACTGCAGCAACACCAGGACGCATCAGTGCAGCACTAAACAAGCAACCCCTTCGACCTCGGAAGAAGCTGGTCCTTAACCCATAGCGAAGAATCAAAGCACGGCACCTGATGCCGCACCAAACAGCTCAAAGCCATAAGCCCCACACCCTAAACCTTAAAATCCCAAAGCCTGAACAGCAAAACCCTAAAACTAAAGCCCTAAAACCCTAAACCCTCAAACCCTAAATCCTAAGCCCTAAGCCGCTAAAACCCTAAACCCTAAATCCTAAACTAAACGCATGAGGCGATCTTGACCTTCGGGGATTCCTTGACACACGGCTGGACAGTGCAGGCATGGTCCATGGGCCCCGAGTGTGCGGGGAAGCCTTGGGGTGTTCATGTAAGGGTAGGGTTTAGGGGTTTAGGGTTTAGGGTGAAGGGTTTAGGGTTTAGGGGTTCAGGGTTGAGGGTTTAGGGTTTATGGGTTTGGGGTTTAGGGCTCAGGGTGTAGATTTTAGGACTCGGTTTATTAAGGGGTCTGTACGGGGGTTCCTTTACGGGCTCCTTCAAGGTCTAGGTTTTCTGGGGGCTTCGGGGTTTAGGGTTTTTTGGTGTAGGCTTTAGTGTTTTTGGGGGTCTACGCGTCTTTTAAAGGGGTTCCTTTTAAATAATGGGTTCTTATCAGGGGTTCTAGAAGGGCCACCACTTTGCTTTTCTTCTTTTGCCTGCCAGGACCCACCCGTCGAAGTCTTCCTCGCGCGAGAGCAGCTCTGACAGTGTCCCTACTGTTTCAGGCTCTGCCAGGCCCGCGGAGCCGGCAGGGAAACCGCCCGCGGAGCGGCCTGTCAGGCTGCTGCCAGCACCAGCTGCTTCCAGAAAGCGCCGCAGGGCGGACACCCGCCGGGAGCCTGGAGTCGCGGTGGACTCCTCCGGAGAAGACAGAGACCGCGGCCGGGGCAAGCGCACTTCGCACCGGGACCAGCGGGAGCATTATCTAGCAGTGGTATTCCGCAGGGCTCCTTACTAGCCAAAAAGCTAGTCCACTTCAAGGAGAGGCTTTTGCCAAGAAAGCAACCTGCTTGAAGGATCCCGGGGCTTAGTAGCTAGGGTTATAAATCAGGTGCTAATTATAACCCGAAGGTACGGTACTTATGACCTTCCTTACTCAGTCCCACGTTCCTCCAAGCAGCTCGTGCCTGTCTTGAGCTGAATCCGAATCCCTAACCCCTAAACCCCTAAACCCCGAAACCCCTAAACCCCAAAGCCCCTAACCCCTAAGCCCCCAAACCCCTAAGCCCCTAAACCCCTAAACCCCTAAGCCCCTAAACCCCCTAAACCCCCTAAACCCCTAAACCGAATGCCGAGGACATCCTAGCAGAGGCTCTGGAAGTCAAACCCCCGGAGCCCTGAAACCTCCGAGCCCAAGAACATCCAACAAGCCATTAAGGGTTTAGGGTTTAAGGTTATCCTAAGCTGCAGCTCTATCGTTTTTTTTTTATATGGTTGTATAAGTTTGGATATGTTGTTTATAAAACCAAATGTGGGTAATCTATATACACATATGGTTTTATAAGTCTCGGTATGTTCTTTAGAAATCCAAAATCTTATGATGGAGGGCCGAGGGTTCCAGGTGTTTGGGAGTTTGGAGTTGGAGGCTGAGGGCCGGACCGCCAGAAGTTCCCTCTTGGAGGTTCATGGCTAGTTTTATAAGTGGGGTTGTAGGGTTCCTTTAAAGGGTTCTATAGGGTTTAGGGACTTATTACTAGCCATGAACCTCCAAGCTCTTTTTAAGTGTCCTTACATGGTCGCGTAAGGATTTAAAAAGGCTTGGCTAAGGGTTTAGGGTTTAGAATATGTACTGGCCTGACCCATTGGGCATACATACATACATACATAC
>CAJNJA010030908.1:0-30644 GCA_905231915.1 Symbiodinium necroappetens
ACTACTACGACTACTCCTACGACTACTACTACGACGACCACGACGACGACGACGACGACGACGACCGCGACGACGACGACGACCACCACCAGCACCACTACTATCACCACCACCACCACCACCACCACAACGACGACGACTACTACTGCTACCGCTACTGCTACCGCTGCCACTACCACCAACACTACTACTCCTCCTCCTCCGTTGCTCTTGTCCCCTCCTCCTCGTCCTATCCTCGTCGTCTGGTCGTTGTAGCAGCAGCAATAGCAGTAGCAGTCAGCAGCAGCGGTAGCGGAGGCGGCTTTTCAGGAGCGGGAGCAGCAACAGTCGTAGCAGCAGCAACAACAACAGCAGCAGCAGGAGCAATGTAAGCCATCAACATAACTTCTTGTCTCCGGTGAATCGACCAGAAAGACGATTTCCAACACTTCCCTTGCTTCGACGGGCCCGCGGCCCAAAATGCAAGGCAACCCTCTTCAACAGCGCTGATCACAATTGCCAACAGGTGGCTCAGAGACAGCTAGTTAGCGAAGATGGTGGCATGGTGGCTTAGACTCAGACGGCTAAGACTAGTGACTATAGTGCAGGCCTTTTTGTAGACTCCAGATTCTACTGCGGCCTGGCCTGAGCCGGGTCGGGCATGCGGCTCTCCAGCCCCTCAGTGCCTCGGCCGGAGGACTCGGATCCCTGAGGCCTGGCCTCCGCTGCGCAGGTACGATCCCCCAATTTTCCCCCCCCCCATCTGCCATCCCTCAGACGATGCTGCATAAAGTCTGAGGAGCGCTCGATCGGCGACGGCCACGCTTGGCCAGACGCGAGCAACCCGGAGCCGGGGCCGACCTGGCGCTCTCACAGCTCTGCCAGCTCCACCTGTCCCCGAAGAACTGCGACTTATGGGTAGCAACTGACAGAGAAACCTTTCACAGCCACCCCTAACGGGGGGGTGGGGGCGGCGGGGCGGGAACGCCAGACGCCTGACCGTACATGCTTGGGTGGCTGGCCCTCCATGTCATACACACAAGTCCCCGTTTGTTCTCCATCCTTAGACCTCCCGCCAACAAAACAAGAGAAGACAGTGATTCATTCGTCATACTAAAGCCAGCAGCTTATCCTGGGAAATTCGCCGTGGCTTTCGTTTCTGTCAGTCGAGTCTTTTGCTTTCAAGAGTCAACCAGAAACAGCTAAACAGCTGGACAAAACCCCAACGCGCTGTCAAATCTGGATCCTTACATCATTCCGAACGGTAGAACTTTCAGCCCAGAATCATGGAAAGCTACAAGTGCATGCGGCACCAGGAGCCCATCAGCCACCACAAAGGTCGTCACCGGAGAGGAACCGCTTACCTGCTCGCAGGGTCGGGGAAACAGTCTGGAATCGTCTGCTTTCCTTCCACGGGACGGGGCGAAGGAGGGCGGGCGGCTGGGAAGGTCTCCGATACATAAGTAAACTAGCCGACGTGTTCAGTGCTTACATTGCATTGATACAGGACCCGACGTTACACGACATCACGCATACACACATGCATCCATCCATGCATAAACACAGTCACTCCCGTTCCCGAGATTCTGGCAAGAGACACCGCAACCGTGCCCTTGTTGCCTGGTTCCGAACTGTGAAGACGTATGCTGACCTGCCTCGCGGATTGGATTTCAGAGGGTCGCACAAAGACCCATAAAGTTGCATGTTCGCCAGTTCACGCGAGCACACATCTTCATACAAGCAGGGATGGTGTTCAAGACTCAACTCTTGATGCCGGCAAGAAGAAATGCGAGGCCCTCAGGGTCAGAAAGTCCACTGCACTCGCAGCTTAAAGTTTAAAGGCTGCAAGCAGAATTTGCCGCTGGCTGCTTCCGCAGACAACTACTACTGACTGCATCTGATACCAATTACGAAAACCCAGCAAGCCCGAAATTCGGCGTTGGCTCCGCCTGAGCTGCGCAACAGGAACTCCTCGCGACTCGCGAGGCTGGGGAAGTTGGGTCTGGGAATCTGCAGCCAGTGGATTTTGAGAAAAGCGGCTGTGACGAAGCTGTGACGAGTTACCGGACGTGCAGATCAGACGTCTTGAAGATCGAACCTTGCGGCATGCCCCAAGGCAGCACCAAAGGGCTGGCTCGGGCGATGGGGCACCTTGGGATGGGGAACAGAACTCAGAGAGTTGAGATGGACAGTACCATGTAGTGCCATGAGCTTACATGGCGTGGACGCTTCGGTGGGCAGAGCGACAGAATGTCTGTGCATTTTCCACGTCAGAGCGGCCAGAGCTGCGGAAGCGCCGCCTCGCAGGGCTTTGGCAGGGCTTTGGCAGGTTCTGGGCCCCCCCCTTCAGCTTCGAAGCCCCGAAAAATCAGTGGCGAAGATCGCTCCTTGGAAGTTGTTCAGCGTGCAACGTGTCGGATCTGTCATGTTTGGAAATGCTTCTGGAGGGGCCAGAAAAGCAAGCAGACCGGTGTCTTCTCCGCCTTTGCATACACCGTGTATCCCCCATGCTCGCAAGCTATGCCGTAGGACGCAGTCCAGTCCTACTACACCCTGCTGCCTGAGGGGGGTTCGCAACTGGCATCTAGAGTAACTAGGATGGAGGGTTGAGGTGCGCACCCCAACTTGAGCTTCTTTGATTCTGCCTCGACAGAGGGGAAGCATGCGAATCCAGGCGTTCCTCGGCAACCAAACCGGCAAAATGCAGATTGTTCGTTTCGGGCAGAAACCCCTGCAGAAGCCCCCGTAACCGACCTGGCGCCCGGCCCTGAGACGGGTCGAAGCTCCCAAGCCTGGCTCCAAGCGGCATATCACTTCGGACGAAAAAAACACAGCGAGCGAGAGAGAGAGAGAGAGAGAGAGAGAGAGAAGCCCACGCCCACGGCTAGCACGGCGCTAGCACGGCTAGCACGGCCTGGCTCGAGGCACAGATGACGGAAGGCTCCGGCGCAAGGCCGAGAGCGAGGCCGAGGCCTGGGGTGGAGGCGTTAAAGGATGTCTCGGGTAGTCGGACTGTTTAGAGATCTCCTATAGAGCTTTCTCTATTGTGTGCATGCCTTCGCTGTCCAATATTTAGGCAGATTCGGAGAACACGTGCTGTGCAGGGCCTTCCGTGGAGTCGGCAAGTTGTTGAGGGCCCCACAAATCAGGTTCCTGCTCGGCGCAGGGCTCCCGGAAAGGCAGGAAAGGCCTGGCGACGCGCAGCCTCTAGACCGGTAAGCCGAGCTGGCCGACCGCTCTGGATCCATAGTGTTGCATCTGCGGGGCTTCTCGAGGCCTGGTACAGAGGTCTCTCACAATCAGGGTGTCACGGCTTAAGTTTTGCCGCGGTCCTGCTTCGGGCATGGTACACAACGGCAAAGAAGAGCCGGACAAGCCGCAGGTTGAAAGATTCGCCTCAAGCTGCCACCATCGCTGGCGCTGGCCAAGCACCAGGACACTCCTTTTCGTCGGGTGGAAAGGGTCCAGGTTCCGACGAGAATAATTTTGTGGGCCCCGCTTAGACCCGCTTAGACGAACACGTCAGCTTTTGGGACTGGGCTTGACGGGTGCGGAGCAAGCGCAGGTTCACAAAGCGAGGCCCTCTGAAATCCTGAGCCCGACCAAGGCCCGTCCTAGTGTTAGTGCCGAAGCACCGCCTCGCAGACAAAGCAGTCGGTGTGAGACGTCCAATCCTCACGCTGCGTAGAAGTCTCCCGCTGCAGGTCACAGAAGCTGGCGTCGGAAAGCGAGACAGCCTTGCTCGGCATGCGGTTTTCTGTCACAAGCTTAGAAATGAAATCAAGAGCAAACAGGGGGTAGTAACCCGGGTAGTGAGTTGCACCACCTCCACGATCTTCTCGACACCTCTAACGAACCTGAGATCCGAAGTATTGCACCTGGCGGAAGCTAGAAGCACCGAAACATGAACGGTGGCTGGATGATCAAACCCGAATCGGCCTGGAACGCTCGTTGCTGTGGAACTTGGAAAGCTCAACGACAACAGCAGCGCAAGATCCTGAAACTGTAAACAAGGGGTGAGCGAAGGTGTGAGTGAGTCAAGGAGGAAGGGCCCCGGGGTGGAGTGCGAGGAGCGAGTGGAGTGGCCTGAGTGCAGGGAGTGGCAGGAGTGGCATGCTGGAGCGTGAAGTGTGGGGTGGAGAGGAGTTGAATTTTTTAAGCAATGTGAGTGAGCAGGCGAGTGATCGCACTGCATCAATGCATTTCTACATGCGTGCATGTACGTGCTTGAACAGATGCATGTGCGCCTAAGAGTAGTTGTTGAGTGTGCATGCATTCGTCTTTGAATGGATACATGGACGGATTGATGGCTGGAGGGACGGATGCATGATGATACATGTACGTATGTGTACATGCATGCGCACCAACTACAGCTGCATCTGTGCACGATTACATCTACGTTTCTGATGCACAAAGCATGCATGCAGGCTTGCGGGCATGTGTATATAAGCGTGTGTGCACACAGGTCTGCATACCACATGTAGGTATGCTACACGGCAGGGAGACTGCAAACCGCAGCAAATACACTGCAGCGTCGCACGGTGAGACTACCACGCCCAAGAGTGTCTGCTTGTGTCCGCGTGTACAGATAGAAACATGTGGTGTTAACCATTGAACTCGCAGCGTACAGTATCATGTTCAGGTAGTCTGCAACGGAGTTGTTTACAGCGAAGTGTCATAACCGCAAAAAGAGGGTACAGCATAAAGCCTGAAGAGCACACTCAAACCCACTGGATCAAACTGTCAGACATGCGAGGAAGCGGTAAGATCCGACAGGAATGTGCATGCAAAAGAGATGTTGAAAAGACTGCAGAGAGATTGTATATAGTCTGCACCATGTTACACTGCGATACACTGCGGAAGGGAACAGGACGATCTACAGCCCGTCAGTGCAGACCTTGCAAATGCCAAGCTGACAGTCGCGAATCCATACACCGAGGACTGTCGAAATGTCTAAGGCACAACAAACCCGCTTTTCCCCAGCAGTCTGGACCTCGCGAGGACAGATGACAGGGCTGGTCCTCGGCAAGTGTGAGGTCGTGCTCACACTTTAGCCGCTGCAACACAAAGAATTCAGTGAGTAACAGCAGCGCGTAGGCCCTAGGCCGCTCCAAGTAGGCCAGAGTTTTCAGTTTTGATGCCAGATGGTTGATGGTGCTCTGGTGGGTGCTCAGGGTTGAGACGCCTTTGGGTCGATTCCTGGGTGCTCCACTTCGGGAGGAGGGCGCCTACACTGAGACCGAGTCCCCTCCGTTATCCGCATCTGCATGTATCAGTGTCAGATGCAAGGTTGGCTACAGAACCTTCAATAAGGAAGCTGCTCGCACATACTGACCTACACAAGCACTTGCAAGTGGGCATTGCATCTCAAAGGGCTGGCTTTCTTCGCAAGTGCCTAGAGCTAGACTGTTCCCACGGTGCTGGCATCCCGCGGAATTTTCAAGCACATTTGCAAGGATTTCGGTCAACCGATTCAGAAAGTGAAACAGCCTCCAGCTTTGAATCACGAAGCATGGAGTTTGCACAAATGCCCCACCCATGCTGGGCGACTTCTGAAATGGGGAGAGCAATGGTCGCATGATACTTTGCGACGTAATTAGCTTTCTGGAACTGTGCCATTCACACCCCCAATTCGCCAAACCAACCCAGTGCCCCGAAACTCTACATCCACAGCCCTGCCCGCCACTTCCGAGGTGCAGAATCAATCCTTGGGTCTAGGAACGTCTGAGTTTTCGGCTCTATAGCAGGGAAAAGCAGCGATGGGCGCTCACCTCCGCCCTGATTTCACCTCGGCGCCGTGTTCTTCGGCACTTCCGTTTGTGTTGGGAGCGTGCTCCAGTAGACTCATAAGTGGTTTGCAGGCACCGTTTCTCACGCCGCACACCTGTGTGCCATACCAGTACAAAGTCAATCGACAGCTTGGTTCAGGAGTCTATAACCCCAACAAAAGGCCCCCAAACAGAAACTCGGAGAGACGAGCGACGCAAACCGCGCGGTTCTTTCGAAGCTGCGCGTCTGGTCGCTGCCCTCCTGCAGGCTTCGGCCCCAGGGATTTTCACAATGGCGTTGCCAAGTTGGCGACGTTGTGACGATGCTGAGCACGCTTGCCAAGCAAACTACTCTTCGATCGGTGTCGGGTCTAAGACCCTTAAGACTCCGGCGATCACTGATGTCGCTACAGTTATCTAGGAAGCCCACCCACACACACACACAGACACCTGTTCAGCCAGCTTGTGAAATCCTCATATCCAACCTTTGGTCAACCCGAAGCCCAAACCCGAAAGAGGGAGACCTGCTGGAAGAGCCCCACCACTTCAACGAGAGGTCGGCAACCAAACCTCGCTGGCTCGCTCGGTCACTCACTCACGCACACACACACACACACCCTCTCTCTCTCTCTCTCTCTCTCTCTCTCTTCTTCCTTCAAGTTAAGGGAGCGCGTCAAGCTCCCCGGCCCATAGCGCCCCCCAACGTTCCGGGGCTTTCGGGGAGAGCTACACGTACCGCCCTACTCTCTCTCTCTCTCTCTCGCTCCCTCCTTCTCAGATCAATAAGCCTTTATGACCATGGCAGGCTGCACCGAGGCTGTGGCAGAAGCCGGTGGAACTGAAAGCTTTGCCTCTCAGTGACGATGAAATGAGTTCAGCCGAGTCGAGGCTGCGAGGTTTCGATCGTCCGAGGTGGCAACGAGAGGCCCAAGGGTCTGCATGCAAGGGGTTTCTCTCAACCTCCTCTCGGCACTTCAGAGCTCGCCTTTCAGCTTCGGCTTCTGCTCAAAGGACCTTGGCAAAGCCGAGAGCCGGCGACAGCAGGAGCTCAGGAGCTCAGGACGTCGCAAGCACCAGGCCGCGATGTGCAGACACGCAAAAATGAGATCACATTGCAGATTTTCGACCGCAAAGATGAATTCGAAGTCTGATCGCCGGCCAGCACCCGAAAGCTGGAACAACAACTCTGATCATACAAGTTGCAAGAAGGGATGCTGGGATTTATATAAGTCGGTAGCAGCAAGGCCTAAGCATGTGGGGAGTTCCGCTTCTTTGGAAAGAGCCCTCCGCGAATCCGAAAAGCTGAACAAGGAACCTGCTTGTCCAATCCCCACACATCACGTTGCAACTTCGGATTAGCTCGGCCCAGCTGCCGCTGGTGCAGCTTCCACCCTCTGCAGGAGAACCGGCCAAAAGCCTCAGGAGGGAGGACGGCAGATGACTTAAAAGAAAGAGGAACGCTAAGAGGTGCCAAGCTTTGGGAGGCAGAGGGTTGAGATGGTGGAAGAGCATCTCAACATTCCAGGGGCCTTGAAGTGATGGGTTCTAGGGCTTATACTCGCTCTGCCAAGCAATCGAACAGGAGTCTCACAACAAAGCATATGGCTCGCTCCAACCAAAACGACCACCAAGCTTCTTGTCAGCCGTCCCGGCTCAAATGGTTGCAGCAGAGCGCTCTGCACAAGGAGCCTGGCGCCAAGACAAAGAAAGAGATTCGGAGAGACAGGGTCGAGAACAGCAGCTGAGCTGGTCAAACGCAGTCACCCCGCAACGTCTTACATTGCAGAACGAAAGAGCCTGTGCACAAAGAGGAGTAAGGAGTGATCAACAAAAGGGACTCTGGTGCTTTCCGAAAACATTACCCTCAGGCACGTCTCTGCTGATGAAAAGATGTCTCCGTCATTATCATCATCATCATACTAGTCGTCGTAGTAGGAGCAGGAGTAGGAGTAGGAGTCGTCGTCGTCGTCCTTGTCCTCGTCGTCGTCGTCCTCCTCCTCCTCGTCGTCGTCGTCGTGGTCGTGGTCGTCGTCGTCGTCGTTCGTCGTCGCCGTAGGCGTAGTTAGTATTGGCATTACTCGCAGCAGCAGCAATAGCAGTAGCAGCCGTAGCAAGGGCAGGAGCAGGAGCAGGAGCAGCAGCAGAAGTCGGAGTCGGAGAAGGAGTAGGACGAGTAGGAGTAGGAGCAGGAGGACAAGAAGAAGTAGTAAGAGGAGGAGGAGGAGGAGAAGGAGCATGAGGAGGAGGAGGAGGAGCAGCAGCAGCAGTAGTAGTACCAGCAGCAGCAGAAGCAACAGCAGCAGCTAGTACTAGTACTAGTACTAGTACTAGTAGTACTAGTACTAGTACTAGTCGTAGTCGTCCTAGTAGTAGTAGTAGTAGTAGTAGTAGTATTGCATTGCGGACGTCGCACCGTCTGAAGTGCTGGACGAATCAGGGACAGGTGCTTCAAGCACTCGGCCAATCGAGATGGCACTGCTCTGTTGGCAGCTCCCTCAAGTCATACAACTCATAAGCGCATCAAAATTTTGGAGCAGAAATCCCAAGCAGAAAGAGCTCAGGAGTACATCAATCCATCATGTGCAGACTAGATCCCGCCTCTGATAGAGGCACATTGTGGGACCCTGTGATCACTGAAGCACTTCCAGTCATCTTGGCAGTCGCTCCACCAGTGACCGAAATCAACTCGAAATCCGCAGAAGATTCCTCAGAGGAGCCTTCCGACAAGACCTCTATAGCCTCAGCGCCCGTGCTATACAATGGATTGCTCTCAGTAGAAGCAGCTGCAGCATCTTGCCCTGGGTCGCCCATGAGGATACTCTGGGCAGGCATCTGGTCCGACGAGGTGGCCATCTCTGCCATCGAAAGCGCACCAGTTGCAGCCAGACACGGCTCCGGCGCCGAGTGGTGGTCATTGCCCGTCACCACATAGGCCAGGTCTTGACGCCTTTGGCAGGTGCTTGTATGAAAGCGTCCGCCAGACTGAACACAGTCAGTGCAGCAATGCACGTGACTGTATCCTGCGATACGTCTGCAACCAGTGGTCACACATTCGCTGATTCGACCTCGAAGCGGCATGAGTTGTACCTTCCTCCAGTCCTTATCACAGCGAACTGTATGATGACCAACAGTACACAGTCCGCAGCAGTGCTTGTGTGAGCCTTTACGATAGCGTCGCACACATCCCTCCATTTGGCATGCAAACAATGGAGGATCACACTGACGTCCACCTCGAAAGTCAGCTCCTGGCTCATTACGATCCCGGTCGCCTCCACGCCTTCTGTGACGCCTTGCGTCACCATGGTTCGTCCACTCATTGGAGCGCAGAGGCCTTGAGGAGGCTGGCGCGAGTCCCGCGGCCAGCGAAGACTCCATGTCAGGACCTGAGTCACAGCACAAGTGGCAACGACTTCAAGCGTAGCGACATGCAAGGTTCGCTCAGCAGACGAGCGAGCCGGGTGCAGGCGTCTGCACTGTCCGCGCGCAAGCTTTTAGCCGCTGAGTGGCAGTGTCATTGTCAGTACGCGGCTCAGGGCACACCATACCGATGCAGGTCTCCCGTGCAAGCACTCAAACTAAACTGCAAGTCAGGTACAGCGGGGCCGGGCAGTTCCTTAATCGGGAATGATTATAAGGGCTCAGCAGCTGTTAGCGCGGGAGGCCTGACCTGAAGTCGTGTGCAGGAGCGTCCCCACTCGTGAGCAATCAACCCCAAAGAACCCCAAGAGGAATGCCGATCCCAGCCCTGTGCACCCTAGTTACATGAATAATGTGAGCAGCATCCAGAACTTCAACCAGGGGGCTAGACCTAACTACAGACAGGGATGGGGCAAGTGGCATTATGTCAACCATACTACTAACAAGCAAGACAGCGGCCAGCGGCTAGCAGCCATCACGGCGCTTGGCGCTTAGCGCTCATTGTATACTAGTCAGCATGGTCTTAAGAACTACTCGCCGGACAATGTTATGGTACATCCGCCTCTGGCTCACTCTTCGCATCAGGCTCATGATCAAGGTCTGGGGTGGAGCCGTGGACACGACCCTCATCACGCCGTGGCAAAACAAAACCAGCCTCTTCCAGTATGCTGCCATAACGCTGCACCGCACAGGCATGCTGCCGAGCAACATAGGCAATAAGCACGACACGGTCGCCATTGCTCCAAGGCAGCGTTGCGTGATAGTGCTTCTGAGCATGGAACAGGCTGGCCACAGCTTGAGTGTTGTGCGCACTACCGCGGATCAGGCCGTCTCGGTGGTGTTCCATATAGATACTGCCCCTCGGATCCTCGATCCAGAGTTGTCCTTGATCATAATGAGATAAGCCGATTTGCAGGCTTTGAAGGTGCTCCTCCGAGGCATTGCATTGGTCCTTGTGGACCTCTGTGTTGCAATTCATGTTGACAGACAAGCTGGTCCAACAATGCGTGCCCAGCGTAGCAATGACCAACGTGTTGAGCAGCTGACATACGGCTTTGTGGCTCTTGGTCTCGCTGGTGAGGCCAACAAGGCCACCTTTATTGTACAGCCCCAGCCGGAAGATGTAGCCATCGGCTATGATGCGGCGATCGGCTGCATAACCAAGGTCGCGTATGACTTCACGACTTCACGCACTGCAGACCAAAGGGAGCACGTGCCCTCCATGAGGAAAGCATGGGCAAGCGCCTCCGCGCGACTTGCCCCACGGCACAGCTCAATGCTGGGCAGCGGCAGCTTCACCAACACATCAGCATGCAGACTCTGCGCCAGTTCATCAGCATAGGGTATGAAAACCGACAGCTCGGGTTCCGCAAGAAGATGCATAGCCGCATACACCAGCTCGTTGCGCGTGTATAAGGCAAAGCTCGGGTCAAGCTGCCGCGGCTGGTAAAGATTTCGAAGAGCCTGCAGAAGAAGCGCCTCCTCCAGTGCAGCGTATTGAAGATGACGCGGCAGCTCAATGCTCAGCACCGCCATGTCAAACCCTAGCCTAGGCACCCCACCTAGGGCCCGGAAGCCGACCTAGACAACCGGGCAGGAAACTACAAAGCTGAGCAGAGCCGCGCGCATTAAAAAGAGGCATTCGAGCACAGCAAGCAGCGCTGTCACAGGAGCATCAGGGAACTGAGACACCGGCAGAGAAACCGTGCACCCTGCACGGATAGCAAGAGACCGACCTAGGTCTCCGCTCCCTCTTGAGCCAACTGGTGGCCAGAGTGATCCAGGCTCAGTTCAAGCTGCACTCAACTGTGACAGTGCGCATTGGAGAAAGAAAACACAGATGGAAACTGTCATCATACATGGGTGTCAGCCGCACAGCCAAAGGCAGTTTTGAACTCGACTGGCAGCAGTCGATGAACGCTTCGGCCGACGACTGCTTCAAGGATGCAGGGGAGTTTCGGAACTGCGGGGCCCCCTGCCACCCCTGTGTGTCATTAAGGGCATCGCAGAAGCCCCACCAGGTAGGCATTATGGTCTACCAGGGAGAGATCTTTATTAGTGGCCTTCCGAGGTTTGCGATTGTCGTCACACACATACAATGTCCAGTCATTGTCGGCAGGCACCCCTAAGAGGGTTTGGTAGTGTCCACTAGTGACTGTGGGGCCTAGGTGAAAGACCACTGCAATTACCCGAAAAGGCTCTAATCTTGTGCAGGCATCGCCACCCTCAGTGAAAACAGGCAGGGCCACCACTGTGCCTGGCCGTACAGCAAGGTACTGCTGATTCTTGGCAGTGTGGGAGCTGTAGCGACATATCTGCAAGAACAGGCATCCGGTATGTTGTGTGAGGGCATGTACAGCATATTGACCATGCCACGCATCTATCAGGCCCTGAAGCGATTCGCCTGGCAGCGTCAGCAGTAGTGGGCAGCCGGGGTCACCTGAGTCATGAACACGATATGGATTAGTGAGTCGGGCTTCCCAGTGCCACTTGCAAGCCCCCGGCTGGGCGATTGCAAGTAAGTGCAGCAGGAATTCACCTGCGTCATGTTGCGTGTGGAGATGGCGCCATCCCAAGAACAGTGCACGAAGGGCAATCAATGCAATTGGGCAGAGAGATGTCTTGCGCTGCACGAAGGATCCTTAAGCCAGCCTGCAAGGCTCCATAGCATGCGGAGGGAGAGGTGGAAACCTCACCAATCCAGTACAACGCTTGGCAGACTGAGTTACAGTAGCAAAGTGCTGTACGGTTATGCAATTTAGCAACCGGAAGTTTAAGGCGAGAAGCGCCTTCGGATAGCCACACGACCTCATGTGTGGCAACAGCGCGCCGACCTAGGCGTCGCTGTTCCAGGGCGCACTGCTCTTCGCCCAATCGCAGAACGCTGTCCCCATGTAGGACTCTTTGAGCTGCTTGATCAGCTGCGGCTCCTGCCCTCGTTCCGGTCGGATACGAACGCCAATCAGCTTCATGAACGCTGAGCCGCTCAAGATTTTGAGAGCATTGTAGCAAATGTTGCTCGACTCTCCCCGAAGACCTATCGACACCATCCAAGGAAGAACCTCGGCCGCGTAGCTGTCCTTCGCCGACATTCGGCGGGCCGTTTTGAAGTTCTTCAGCGCCCCATCCTGGGGCGCATGGTGAAGCAGCAGGTCCACCTGTCGAAGCGCTTCCGCATGCGCCAGCGGCGGTGCCTCCGAAACGATCTGCTTCTTGGCACTCGGATCCCATGAGTGATACACCCATGCCGGACTCAGGGCGTTTGGGCCCTCGACTGTCCATCCAACACTCATGCAACGTTGGAGCATGGTCTCGTCCTTGAGAAGCTCTTCGGCCTTGGTCTTGAGCAGCTGGAGCATCGTCATGAAGAGAACCAGGCGGAGTGGGCTCTTCACGGTGTCCTGGGAGAACTGGTTCTGCCAGTTGTCGGCAGTCTGTCTCAGCGTCGGGAGGCAGCCGAGGCCTGAAATATCGATGAAGGCCATGTAGCCGACGTCCGTCTTGAGCCGCTGTATCTCTGCTTCGTGCCTCAAGACCACACGAACCATTCCCCCTAGGAGATCCTGCGTGGCTCGATCCAGCTGGGGCATCTGGTCCGAAGAGGAGCTGTCCCTGTGGGCTTCCCACTGACGCTTGTGACCACCCCAGCCGCTGCTCCACCCTCCGTGCTGAGCCCCCTTCCCTCCCTTTAAGGAGGGCTTCGGCCATTTGCGACGATTTTCGTCGTCCTCTTCCGTCTCCTTCTCCTTCTCGCCCGAGGAGCATCTCCTCCCTCGCGGCCTTCGCACGGGCTGCCTCCTCCGCGTCGACATCCATTGTCGTCATGTGCCTGCGCAATGACGAGAGCTGCTAACGAGGCTTGATAAAGAACTGTGCAGTGCTTCAGGTGCCTGCCTGGCTGCTTGACAGCGGCGCCGCAGTAGCTACAGACACTCACCGAACGTAAGCCCGCACTGCAGCATTTAGATATGGCGGCATCGTGAAGTGCCCATTCCTGTGGATGCATAAGGCGATGGTGCTGCTTGACTCGAGCGCTCCACTGCCCGCACAACACACAATAGGCCGATAATTTTGCACGCAAGGCTTCGCTCTGTAGCGGTAACCTCCAGTGCTGGGCAGACTGGGCACGAAAAAGAGGTTGGTGTACCAACGCAGCATCTGTAGTGCTATACGGGGCAGGCGTTGACGGCACATCACTAGGTAGGACGGCCTGAGGAGCCCGGCACGTATGCCCCAGCAACTCCTCCCGTGCTTCAGGGACCTGATCTGAAGGCACGGCGACCGTCCCACCCGTTTCACATTCAGATGTCTTACCAACAGCAACACAACCCCTTTTTAGATGCTTCTTAAGTCCCTCAACACGAGTAAATCTCGTCCGGCAGTGTTTACATGTTGGCATGCCATCAACGCCGCCGGCAACATACTGATCCGCGGCAAGAACACCAAGCTGGCTCTTAGACTGCTTGACATTATGACTTCGAGCTCGATGAGATCGCATGATACGCGAGTTAAGGAAGTACTGACCACAATCAGGGCAGGGTACACCAGTGCTGTAATCATCTGCTTCGGGCGCAGGCACGTGAGCCTGCACAACAACAGACTCCAGAGCATCAAGCTTGGCGCGGAACCAGGCTTTGGCGTCGGGATCAGCACTCTTGACAATCCTACGCTGAAGAGTGCTGCGCAACGTTTGCAACGGGTCAGTTGCCTCTAGCCGCCGTCTCAAGTGGATGGTGCTTTCACGAGAAAGGAAGGCTGGCGAACGAGATAAAGCCCTAAGGGAGCGATTGTCAAATTGCACTAGTCGTCTGGCGACCGCTGGTGTGATACCAACTGCATGCAATCCGTATAGTAAACTGCTGCGAACGCAGGCAGTGTACAACCTGACCCGCTGTCTCAGACGCAGTCGGCGACTGCGAAGCACTCTACCAAGGCGATGCTTGCAGGCCAGAGCAGCTTGCTGACGATGTGCAAATGTTTGTTGCTCAAAAGCAGTATACGAGGCCACGACGCCTAAGTACACTATGCAGTGAACACGAGGAATATCGATGGGTGCGTGCGGCGTTCCAAGCCTTCCAAGCTGAAGAACAGGGCCCTGGGCCGTACGCTTAGTGTGCGCTTTAAGCCAGCGTCGAGCTGCTCCCCTTCGAAGCTTCAGGATGATACGGGACTTGTCCATATTTAAGGTCATCCCAAATTCTTTGAAAGTCAGAAAAGTAGCCCTGATACACTTGATCATAAATTTCAAGTCTGACATGCTGTTGATAGTCCAGGCAAAGTGGGAATCATCCGCAAACAGCGTTGCCGCCTGCGCGGCCCAAGCTTCCGAAGTGCGACTTACCAACACATCGTAAATGTGACATGTGTACAGGGTAAACAAGAGAGGACTAAGAGCGCAACCCTGTCGGACACCTTTCCGCATTGGAAAGGTGCCAGACTGTCGTTTGTGCGTCACTGTGTAAACACACTGTTCATGGAGTGCAACAATGAGGTGTTGAAGCTCGGTCGGCACTCCAGCGTGTTGCAACGAGTCACGCAAGGCTGCACGCGGCACTTCGTCGAAAGCTCGACTGAGGTCAAGGCTCATCATGGCTCCACCGCTGCAGGTACTATAGCTGTGTTGAGCTCTTCGATCGTGAACTGTAGGATTGGTATGCTTCAACTGCTCCCTAATGGCATAGCAATGTGCCATGACGCGAGAGATGGCACAATCGATGGCCTTGCCGGTTATGTACGCGTACTGCGGTTTGGAGTTGACGAAATCACTGACATAATGCTGTAGGCGTTCTCGAACCGCTATAGCCACTATTTTGGAGCTGGGTTCCTGCAACCCCAACGGTCTGAGGTCAGATGGGAGTTTACTGGTCTTATGAGGCTTGGGAAGTAGTGACAACACGCAGTTCGTGACTTCACCCGGCAGCTGAACAGGGAGCTGGCAGGCTCGGTTTAAAATACCTGTCAGGTGCGTGGCATATGCCTCTGGACACAAGCTCCATACCTCTGCCGGAGCACTTGTGGGCGGCACGGCTTTGCTTAGTTTAAGACCACCTATGGCACGAAGGATTTCTGCGTGATTGAACAACACCGGGGAGGCATCCATGCATGTAGGGGCTTCCTCACCATCAAACGCGCTGCGAAAGTATGTTAGGATAGCTTGAAACTCTGCATGCGGGCCCAGAAGTGCTCCGTCGCTTCCACGTATGCGGACTTTGTCAAAGCGCTTGCGAGGTGCGAGCTTATTGACGACCCTGTAAACAGCACCTAGGTCATTGCGCGAGGCTGCGGCCTCAGCTTCCTGTACGTACCCCTCAAACCATTGCCTGCGCGCCTCTTTGCTAGCGTTACGAAGCTCGCGACCTCGTCGCTGACATGCGGCAGACAGTCGCCAGGCAGCGAATACACCCCGTAGCGTACAGGCACTTCGATTCGCTTGAAGGGCCTGTTTGGCCGCCTTCATGGCCTGGATACTACGAATAACAGCTGGCTGAGTGGAAGGCTTGTTGGCAGCATGCTTGACCGGCGGGTACAGGCGAGCACAGTGCATGAGCATCTGTTGATTAAGATAGCTAAGGCTGGTAGACGGGTTGGCATGCTGAAGAGTGTGGAGCACCCACGCTTGGCAATTCCTGAGCCCTGACATCCCACTGTTTAACAGACTGCCGCAGCTGTGGTAGGGAAAACTTAGGGGTGGAGGTCTGGTGTCGATGAAAGGTCCAGCCGGCCTTCCACGGAATACTGGCGATGACTGCTCGGTGCTTTGCACCCCCTCTCCACGGAGCAAGGTCGAAATCCACAGGTTTGCAGACACGCGCTACCCTATCAGCAGTAGGCCTACGCATTGCGATGAAATCTATCTGACTGGAGACAGAGTCATGCTTAAAGGTACGACTGGCAGCGACGTTGGATCGACCCCACGTGTTTAGCAGGACAAGTTGATGCTCGACTAAGAGGGTTTCAAATTCAGCATCAGGGGCATGGGTTGTGGGCAGTGTGCCTCGGCCAACTAGTCCAGAAACAGGCTTACAGTGAGTATTAAAATCTGCACCAACAACGACAAGATTCCTGGTGGGCAGCCCATGCAATAGCGCGCCAAGCTGCGTCCAGAACGAGCTACGCCGCTCTTGCGTTGACCTCGCACCTGTCGCAGATCGCACCCATTGATAGCCAGCTACTATGTCCAGCGTCTTCTTTTCGTCTGTACATCGAACATGTAGAAGACGACCCGGTATGATAGTAAATTGACAAGATCTGGTGACACCACCTTTGTGGAGATGGCCACGCCAACTCCGGAAAACCTATGCGTTGCGTCGGCGCTAACCACGATTAGCCAACCAGGGATCTGCCAGGTGCTTTCAGCGCGGCCGCACCCCCAATGAAGTTCTTGTAGTATTAGTACATCGTCTTGACATTCCGTAGTAAGCCAATGATGCAAGTAGTCATACACCGCGCTGGTGATGCCTCCCACGTTGTAGCTTCGGATGCGGAGTCGAGGGGCCTTGCTTTTAGCAGTCAGATTTTGCGCTGATCGAGGTCTAGCAACTGCAGCGTCCGGATTCTGCATCGTAGTTCCAAGCGACTCTGCGCTCATCCAGCGCCCCCTGTACAAAGTACCTCCGGTTTGCTCTGCTCTTCTGCGCGCTCTGCGATACGCACGTTTCCGTATCTCCGACTGCTGAGTTGCACGACCAGTACTAGAACCAGTTGTTTTCGCCGCACCAGATGGTACGGCTTCCGAGCTCCGGGTGGTAAGGAGCCCAACCCTCGGGTCTACGGGACGCTCGCCTCTCCTCAGAAGCTGCTGTGCTGACATGTCCCGCTGCGGGATTTGGGACCCGCACAGCTGAAGCTCGACAGGTGATTCCAGACGGGCCAGAAATGGATAAATGCACAGTAATGCCAGCAAAACGCCAACCATGTCACCAACGCGAGACCCTTTCTACCTGTTGCCTTCGCTCCAGCCGAGACCCTTAGTAGTAGTAGTAGTCGTCGTCGTCGTCGTAGTAGTCGTCGTGGTCGTCGTGGTCGTCGTCGTCGTCGTCGTATTGCAGGGCAACCGTCGCACAAGATCCGAGTGCTTGACGAGGGAGGGCAGTAGTGCTTGGTGCACATACCGGCCGTTCTGTGACGGCGACATTGGTTTCAATGCCCATCTTTTAGCTGCCAACAAATCGAGCTTATCAAGCTCAGAAACTCGATCCACAGTCCTTTGATGTCCCTCCACGGTCTCCATCCGAACTTCGTCGTGCGAGTCGACAATTTCAATCAAAATTGGCTTCTCTCCGTCCTGATTCTCGCTGGAAGCTACAGAAATGTCGTGGTTGGCCGCTGAAGCGCCGTCCGTAGTAGTCCATCCGCTAGCTCCAGAAGAAGAAGCACTGCTGTTGGCGAGGGCCGATGATCCCACATGGAGCTGGTTCCCCCTGTGACCTCGAGAGCCTGCTGCGACAGCCGCATTGCTGTAGTAGCTGGTTGTTGGCACTTGAGGTGGGCCGCCAGATCCCCTGCAGCTGCCGGTGGTGCAGGCATATTGTCAGCACCTTGCACATGAAGAAACTGTAGAACAGGCCGCGAGGCGCCCCCGCGAGGCTCGCTCCTGAGCGAGGCGCTGCCTGCGACAAAGCCTGTGCCAGTCCAGGCCACACCTTTCCGTGTGACTTCCAACTGAGCAAATAGAACAGCCGTGACGGTGGGAGCTCCTCAAATATTCACGCAAACAGCCGGGAACTTCGCACATCCTTCCCCTCCGCGGCAAAATGACTGAAGGATCATTGCCACTGCCAGATGGGCGATTCCTTCTGTTACGGCCCGCACCGGCTGCCGCTGTTGAGTGTCCCGCCGAGTCGAAAACAAAGCGGAAGCCATCGGCGCCGCCAAGGGTGCCGCCATCGCACATGACCTGAGCACAAAGAGGTGCACGAGCTGAAAAAGGAAAGCAGTCTCTTGCATTTGCACCGGCTGTGCTGCGCTTCTTCGAGCGATAGCTTGCACGCCTACCCCTTGGCATGCGTCGTGCGGAAACTGGCGAAGCAGGTTACGTCATTAGATACCCTGCGAGTGGCACCGATGTATGTACAGAGTTATCGGCACGTGTAGCCTGAAGAATGGCACGCATGCTTTGCTGCCCAGAACGAGGCACTGTGCCTGAAGAGTCACAGAGTGGCTTGTCTTCAGGCGGCACAAACCCCGCGTCGTCGTCGTCGTCGTAGTAGCAGTAGTAGTTGTCGTCGTCGTAGTAGTGCTTCACTTCACTTCACTTCACACGCAGCAGAGAGAGTTCGTCCGCTAAGCGAAAAGGCACGCAGTGTTTGCGCGGCAGCCTTGCTGCATGGCTTGTTGCCACCCATCCACATGACTTAGCCGCTCCTGAGAGCCTATGTGCACTAAGCCATAAACTGTTCTACGCAGAGGCCTATGCACCAAAACTGGCTATCGACATGATGGCCGGAGGAAGATGATGTAGACATTGCGAAGTAAGGGAGAGGCCTCATCCTTCCTAGGAGGTCTAGCAGGGACACCATCATCCGTCCACCACATCTTGCCCGTACTCTCAATTAAGAGAGTCCGGTAGTGCCCGCTGTGGGGCGTGGAACCTAGGTGAACTAGTGCAGCACTGATGCGGTACTCTCGTTGCCTGAGGAAACCTTCCACCCAGCAGGGGAGGCGAATCGTACTTGGTAAGGAAACTAGAGTGGAGAGTTTGTGTACTGCACGGTCCACCACAGTAAAACGATTCAGCTGGATGGCCACACAAGCAGTACCTGCATGAAGGGCTGGCTGAGAGGCTGCTGACTGCCAATGTTGAACTACACTTTGTAGTGGGCAGATGCCCCTGTGCAACGGCAGGTCTTGAAGATCACACTGAAGCACCAAAGGACTGACTCCTCCACAATCCCTTAAGCTTCCCTCACTCATGATGGACCAACTACCCTGAAAATGGGTGAATTGAGCAGCCTGTGCAAAATGCTGGAGGAAGTCTGCTGCATCCTGCTGCCTGCCGTTATGTGGCCAGCGGCGCAAACATCTCTGGATGAGTGGTCTACTCCATACATGCTGCGGGGCTGAGGATCTTAACAGTGCCTGCAGATCATCATGTAGAGATTGCCTCATGCTTGCCTCGGATGGGTTATGGAGGGCAGAAGTCCACAGGACTGCAAGCAGCACAGAGTTTGCATAGCATTCATTGCCCTGATTCAGGAGTTTAGCCCTTCTAATGTTGAGACTAGTGACTAGTGGCAACTGACGAATCTCCTGTGCTACTGACTGTGCCAATTGTGACCTGATGCATTGCTTTGTAGGGTCTCCAAGATACTCCACATTCTGAACGACTTCGGTTCGCGAAGCCCGAGCACTAGAGAGAACGTTACCGTGGGTCCCGCCATCTCCTCCTGAAGGCGGCGATTCGCATGATAGTTCACCAGCACCGCTTCCTGAGTCACCAGAATGATCGCCTCGTTGAGGAGGGTGAGAACCTCCTTGAGTGTCAGAGGCGCCCGATCCGGAATGTTCTCGAGAGCACGGTGGGTAGCATTCCACTTTTTGTAAGGGAACAGATCCGGTTCCGCCATCGCCTGAAGACCCAGTGCTTGCTGTTTGCTGGCCTGGTCCCGTGTGATGGCTTCCAAACGACCCTTCAATTCGGCAGCCCACTTTTGGAACAATATGGTCCTCAACGGCTGACGGATGGATTCTGGCGAGTCGCGTTTCATGCGATGCCATTCCTGTCCCAGGCGCGCTTGGGCTGCTACCGCTGACAGGGGAGGTGCGGTCCCCTCGAAGAGAACCCAGAAGGTTGACTGGGAGAGCCCCGTGATGAAATCTTCGTGGCGCAATAACAGTTGCGCCATCTTGCCCACCAGAGCCTCCGAAGCCCGCTTGTTCCAATGTGGATTGTCTGAGCCTCGTGGGGGTTCTGGTTGCTGCGCCCTGCTGGTTGGCTGAAATGGACGCCTTTGTCCACGGCCTGTCATCTCCTGGGATTTCGTGGGTTTGTCCTGTCCCTTCCTTCCCTCCGGTCCCTTCCCTGTGCGGCGAGTGTACATGTTCGGATGGGTCACTGGGTCGTCCATGGATCTGGTGGGAGTTGCCATCGTGGAGGCTGCCGAGGGGGTGAGGGGAACCTCCAAGATCGGAGAACGGTTGGTGTCCATCTGTTGGCGAGCCTGTCGTGTCTGGTTCGGGGCTGCTGCGAACTCGGCTCCCTGGAGCGCTAGCGAGTTCGGCTGCAGCTTCCTGCAGCTCCTCCCTGGAGATGCCCTCGAGGTCCATGTTGCAGTAAAAGTTGCAGTTGCTTGGTTTCGTAGCTCCTGAGACTTGGTCGCAGTAGCGGCACTTGGTGCTTAACGCCAGGCTGCGGCGATGCTTGGCCGTATGGTCCCGTGCTTGCTGTAGTGCTTCAACAGCCCATGGATGAAATGCCTTGAAGTGCAGAGCAATACCCCTCGCCTGCACCAGACCTTGCCCACATATGGGACAATATCTGTAGCTCCTAGGGTGTTTGCTCTTAAGGTAGACTGCAACCGCCTCCCACCCAGATGCAACTAGCGACCCGAGGTGCTGATCCCAGTAGCAACCTAACGATGAATCATCAAATGGGGGGAAGACTGGATCTCTGGCATTGGGGAACAAGACGCTACAGGCTTTGGTGAAGATGTGAACCTTTAGATCATCCCAACTGTGACACTCTCTCCGACAATGACTGAGAGTGCAGCTGAACCTGGCGTCGGCTCTGCATGTAAGGAGGGAGGGTGCCTCCCGAATGAGTGCGGGGAGCGGGGTGTTGCAGCTGAGCTTCAGGTAGTGATTCTTCAGCCAGCATCTGCACTTTTGCCAGTTCAGCCTTTTCCTGTTTGTGGGCATGAGCCTCGTGATTACGGAGGGCACCTAAAGAGTCAAAGGTGCGGTGACAGACTCCACATGTGAGGCTTCGCGGGGCATGAACATCGCGATTGCCTTGCTGGAGGTCTTGATTTGCAAGATCCGGATAGGTGTGGGATGATAGTGCTGGTTGGGGATATCCTGAGGGGGAGTCGCATGAGGCGGTGAACGTGGTGTTCAAGGTGGTCATCCAGTGCTGAATTCCCACAACCTGGTACAGCAGAGCTGGCCTAGTCGCCAGAGCAGTGTACTGTCTGCATAGAATGCTCCACGGGTCCTCAACCTGCACACGACGGTAGATTTCTTCTGTAGTCGTGTGCCAAATGTGGGCCGGAGATCTGGCAATCAAACGGAGCTGGCGATTGACTGCCTGACGAATCATGGTGGGCCCCTGTTGCGGGAGACCCATGCTATGCAGGGAGTATCTGAGGATGCTAAAGACACAGGCTTGCCATAGTCTCACTCGAGTTTTCAAGCTCAAGGCCCGATTTATGAGGAGATGATGCAGGCGCCAGAAGCTGCCCCATGCTTTCTGCAGTCTGTTCTTTAGATTCAGTAGCTCAAAATTGCGATATGTAATTACAGCTTCCAGGTACACATGGGATGTGGCAATTTTGAAAAACATACGCTCCACTCCTATTCGGATCTCAAGGTGCGGGGTCTGGTCAATGAGCCGCTTGACCTTCTGCAAGATGGAAGTGGCGCTGGTGCCTATCGTCGCCAATAGGATGACTGTTTTGTCTTGGCTCAGAGTGAGGCCTACCTTTTGAAGGGTTTGCACTAGAACTCCTATGGCTCTCAAGGCCAGCTTAAATTCCCCTGGGGTTTTGAAAAGCCAGCTACCGAAGACGTCATCAGCAAACATGTTTGTTAGGCCCTCTGGCAAGTTCTGCTGCTGAAGAGATTCTCGATACAACTTGTAAAAACACCCAGTGGATAAGGCCCACAACAGTGGCGACAAGGAGCACCCTTGCCTGACACCGGTGCCCAAGTACACATCAGAGGTCTGATCAGATTGTCCAATCTGGAGACAGGCTTGACTATGGAGATGAAGAATCAAGTCCACTTCTGACTGAATGAATTCTGCATCTATCATGGATTCCTGCAGAAAAGAATGGCTCAGACTATCGAAGGCCTTTTTTACATCCAAGCTGATGGATATGCCTCCTAGCATACGTGGGCGCTTGGTGCCAAGAAATCTCTGTGGCAATGTGCTAGCATGAGCCTGCATCAGGCTTCTCACTTGGCTCATGTGCACACATACCGACAACAGTGCATCATGGGTAGACCGGCCGGGGAGATAGGCCCACTGAGGCACAAATTCAAGATATCTGGCTACCTTGTGTTGCACCTGCCTGGCAATCATAGAGGCTAGCAGTTTGTTGCCTGGGTGTAGCAACGTTATTGGGCGGAGGTGCTTAGGTTCCTTAACATGTTGTATTTTCGGGATGAGATGAAGCTGAACCTTGTGCCACGCCGCCTCTAAGCTGGAGGCCTCCAGATTCATGCTCGGAAGGAGCATGCTGACGACCTGCTCGGGTATTAGTTTCCAGAGCCGAGCTGGCATGAACTCCGATGGCAGTGCTTTGGATGGTTCAAGTCGGCTGAGTGCTTGAAGGAGATCCTCGGGCGTGAAGCACATACCATGGCTGGCAGGGGCAGGGGGTGCTGCCAGAACATCACTGCTGTGATAGACTGTCCTCAGGAAGGAGGCTATGTGGTCTGTTTCCTCTTGACTGCCAGTAGTCGCGAAGCTGTATGCGCTGTGTGCGAGATTTGGGCGCTAGCTTCTTTACCACACTGAAGATGGCAGATGGAAAGCGGGATTGCTCAGCTTCTCGTAATAGGGTCTCCACTCGTTCTTTTTTCCTAGCTCTACAAGCCTTTTTGAGCTCTCTTTGCACTCGGGCGAGCTTTACGTCATGTAGCCAACCTCTGAGGACCGAGTAGGTCCGAGGAGTTTGCCTGTGGTGGCGTCGTAGAGCCCACAATTCCCGCGCTAAACCGATAGCTGCATGCTCTGGTGCTTCGGCTCTGGCCTGATATGGTGAACTGACTTCATGCCAGGCTTGTTGCATGACTCTATTGAGGATCGCTGCAGGATCTCCGCGGTAATGGGGCGGTTGCAGCTCAACTACTCTTTTCCGAAAGCGATCCACAAGCTCAGGGTCCTGCTGCAGTCTTTGGGGCACGGTGGAGGCTTTGCAAGTGGCACGACGAGGGCACCTGGAGCGTGGCTCACTCGGCATTGGCAGTGTGATAAACAGAGGCAGGTGTCTCATGCCGTGGCAGGCACAAAGGGTGCTTGCACTGTTTTGGCTGATTTCGCCAGATTGTCCGTATGTGGAGATCGAAAGAGCAGAAAGTCTATCTGCGTACTATGTGTTTTGTCTTTGTGCTCAAACCTGTAAGTGTGGCTGTGTTTGATCCGTCCCCATGTGTTGAGGGCAATGAGGTTGTGCTGGGACAAGAGCTCTTGAAGTCTGGGCTGATCTGTTTGCCTGATGCTGCCAGTGATGGGCGCTACTCCGTGCCCGACAAAAGGGGGCTGGGTGACACAGGGAGTATTCATGTCTCCAGCCACAAGTAGTTGGGCTCGCCATGGTACACTTCGTAGGGCAGTTGAGAGTTGTGTCCAGAACACTTCTCGCGAGGCCAGGCATTCATCCTGTCCAGCTTGCTCGGACCAAACATGCTGGTAGGTAGCAACAACATAGATAGCTGGGGAGGTCTCCAGCCTAGCGAGCAGAAGTCTACCCGGGATGTACGCAGTTGAACGAATTGCCTGGGCATTGACTAGTCCCTTATGCACAAGCAACAGGATACCTCCCTTGCGATTGCTAAGGCCTGAATGAATGACATTGTATGAAGGCAACTCCCACTCGGAGTCGAAACTCCAGTGGGTTTCGGTCAGGACACAGACATGTGCTGGGGAGCCTCGGGCGTGACACTGCTCGAGCCACGTCTCGATTTCCAGCAGCTTGGCGACCGTAAGTCCTCCCGCATTCCAGGACATGACTCTCCAACGGCACGAAGGTGTCGGCTGCGAGGGATGGGTAGATGGAGTGACTGTGGATGCTGTCTGTTGTGATGTATCCCTTCGATGGTGTGCAGAGGCAGTGAAGGGAGAGTTGGTAGTCTCGGAACACCCTAAGGTTTGCAGGGTGTGCTGGCGTCCTCGGTACTTGGTAGTGCCGTAGAGCTTTGCTCTGTTGATCGCTCTGTGGTAAGAGCGTTTGCCTGTTCTGGTGAGCTGTGCGTAGACAGTTCGTGGGATGGGTTCCACTTGTTGACGATGACCGTCGATTTCACGATGCTTTGCAATGTGTTGTGAGCTTGTGCTGCATCTTGCAGTGTTTGCTCCAGCAGGTCTCGTGACTTTACCTGCAACCCACACGTCTGTGGAGACTCCTGTACAGAATTGTAGCCGTTGAAGAAACAAGGCACAAACGAGTGCTCCACTCCGGGACTTGGGACCCGGACGGCTCTCTTGATGGGGGGAGGGGGGGGGGGGTAACATAAAGATCTCGTGTTAAGGCGGGAATGGAGCTGCGATGAGTATGCTGGTTGACAGTAAACTCAGGTGTGGAAAAATACCTTTGCAACTGGTCTGCTAACAAGCATAGTGAAGGTATAGCATGCGGCCATAAGATGCGACTTGTTGCATTCAGCACCAGCACACTTCTCCTCCTATGGAAGCGACGTCCCCAAACCTGGCCAAGATCGGAGGCAAGAAGTTCGTGGGGTGAGGACTCGCCTAGGGCTGTTTGCAGCTGATGATCTGTGAGGGGAAGAAATTTTCGGAGGCTCTAGACGCTAGAAGCGCAGGTGACCTGTGTGAGGCTAGTGGATAAGGCTTAGCACTGATACTTGGTGTCCTATCGCCCCACTGATGGCCTCGCTGGCGTTGTGCCACTGCTGCCTTGATTGAGGGGCAGACTTCACACTTCTTGCAGATGAACCGCATCTTAGAGCTCCGTAAGTGTCCGGTGTCTGTTTTTCTGGCACAGCTGCACATTGACTTTAGTCTAAAACAGGTTGCACATCGCAGTCCCGATCCCACCAAGAGCTTCGCACATGCTTTGCTGGGACGATGTGGCTGCGGCCTTTGGCCGGGGGCAGATGGCTCGGATTGTGAAGCTAGCTGGCCGCCGATGTCAAGGGAAACATCGTCCTCAGAGGGCCATTCGTGCTGGGAAGATCTCGACAAGCTGGGACCAGCGCCTGCTTCCATCGCACTTTGCGAGAAATCTGAGAGCAGCTCAGGAGGGGACGTAACCTCGCTTGCTGGTGACCTCTCCTGTGGAGCACAGCTGAGCCGCTCCTTGATGTGAGGTGCCTGGCTTGGTCGCGGGGCAGATCGCTGTCTCTTATAGTTTCGTCGTTGCGAAGTCTCCAGAGCTGCTGAGGATGTGGATGTACTCGCTGTCTGAGGAGGAGGATAGGGTTCCGACTCATCCTTGGCTGCCTCCAATGGAGGAAAGTGACGTCGGAAGGTACCTACCAGGGCGCTTATCGGTGTTCCTGGATGGCGGCTTGGCTGTGAAGCTGCCAGGTTGGCGTCAGGGGCCTGATGTGCGGGGAAGCCATGCATCCCGTAATGAACTGATCGGGCTCTGCTCATGCTGTCCTGGGAGAGAGCCTGAAAAATCCTGGTTGAGCACCCATGTGCTTCGGTGATATAGTTGACCTGGGGAATATTCCAGGTACAGCTGTTCTCCCTAACATGTGGATGCCAGGCACAGGGGGGGCTGCCCCAACAGCCTACTTGAGAGCGGACTTGGTTGGTGAGCAAAGCAAGAAGCCCGGCAGCGACCTTGCCCGCAGTGGCAGGTGCTGCCGGAGGCCAACCTCCGCTTCTCTTGGTGCTGGAAGTCCTGAAGATGAGACAGCTTCTTTGCTGTGTTCGGTAGTTGGTTGCAGCACTGACAAGCTTCAAAGCTGTTGAAGGCATTGGGGGGTTGGCTCTATCAAGAACTTCGCATTCAATCAGAGACAAAGCAGCAGGTATATACTCAAGCTCGCTGACACTCGAGTCGGCTGCTGCACGGTCCGCAGGCGAGGTGGGCTCTGAAGCCGGATTGCCCGACTGTACAGGACTCCTACTCTCTACAGCTGTGTCCGTGTTTTCCACCGGGGCAGCTGGGGCTGTTGATAGTGCTGCCGATGGTGTCGCCTGCCCGCCTTGGCCCTCAGCCGAGTTCCCTGTCGATGGGCCCTGAGTTGCACGTGTCGGACTTGGGTCGGGACTTCTCGGACGCTTGACATTGGACACCTCGATGCCGGTGCTGGAGCTCGAGCCCGAGTCTTCTGCTTTCCTTTTCCGGCCAGTTTTGGATCTCTTGGAGCTTCTCCGTCTCCGCTTCTTCTTCTTCTCCTTTCCTCGGCGATTATGGCGTCGGGTAGGTGAAGGCGGGGGGGGAGCATCTCGATCCGGTCGGTGAGCCAATGCCTCCTTGATCCATTCTGGCATGGAGGGTAGAGGACGTAGCTCCCCATCCACCCGAACCATCCACTCTGCTGAGGCCTCGGTTGTTGCCTCCGTGTCCGGGTTCGAGGATCTCTGTTGGTAGAGATGGCCCAGTTCCTCCATGTTACCGTCCTGCTTAGGATAGATCAGCACTGGTGCCGGGAGAGTACTCTGAATGTGCTCCTGAAGGGTCGCTGTGGTCTGGATGGTACTGGCGTAGAGCTCGAGGGGGGACTGCCACTGTCATCCTTGCTGACGGCTTCCGCAGAAAGAGGAGCAAGCTGCTCAGATCTGCCTCTTGGCCTAGTCTTAGGCGGCTTCGGCTTTGATTTGACCGCTAACTGTAAACCAAGACTTCTTGCCCTCAATGCAAGTTCGCGCCCAATTGAGCCTTTAATGCAGGGAGCTCGATGGGGGCCTGTGGAACTGGAGCGCATTGGTGCCGTCTCTTGGCCCACATTCATGGCCGTGGCGGCTGGTTCTTGACCTTAGGCTTGGGTGGCAAATGAGGTCGATTCGCCACCCTTTCTGTAGTGGAAGGAGTTGCATGAGCAGCCAGGTCTTCTGCATCTATGGGCTCCCGTGGCTCCAACTTGATCACCGGACGTGCCTCTGCCGATGATGTGTCTGGCCTCCCGGTAGGGGCCTCTTCATCTGCAGCTGGTGGCCATAGCGGTGGTGTCTCCGGGGTCTGTGGTACCTCATGTTCCAGGTCAGCTGCTTCTATAGCTTCCACAGCAGGTGGCGGTGTGCATGGCTGTGGAATCTCCTCTGGCACGGCAGCCTCCACTGCTTCAACTTCCACCTCTACTTCTTCCTCCGAGCTAGGCACTGGCTGCGGAGGAGGAGGATAGGGAGGCTCGCGAGGATGTAGTCGCTCGGAAGACTGATCATGGCCTGTACGACCCATCGAAAACAAAGTGAGCGGAGGTCGAGAGGTCTCATTCCTTCGTTCTCCAGCACCGGGCGGCTTGCCCTTGGAATCTCCTTTGACAGCCCCCTTTGTAGCAGCCTTTCCTGTGCCCTTGGAGCCTCCTTTGGCACCCTTCTGCCTCAAAGCTTCCCTCGTTCCCTTATCTGGTCGGGCAGCTTCTCTTCTATAGTCTCTTTCCGTCTTCTCCCTCACCATGGCTGTCGAAGATGGTTGTGATGCAGCCAAGGGGTTTCTGTGAGGTTGACAGAGCTGTTGCCACTGAGCAGGGGGCTGCTTGTGTGAGTCCTGTGATCTGTTATGACAGAGAAAGCCGGGCTTAAAGTATTCCGCAACTCGCACCCTGATCTGAACTCTTGACCCCTGAGCAATCCAGTGGCTGAAGACGGGCAGGCATGCTTTGTGCACAGGAAACAGGGCCTCTGGTAGCACGAGTGCAATGCTGATCGGTCCTGAACTGCAGCAGCTGCTGGGCAGTCTGGAGAGGCACACCTGAGGCGGTGATGGGGGCAATGACAGGAGCGGAGGGAAACCTCCTGTAGTGGTCACTTGAACGTGTACTGAGTGCCACCGGCCCCATACTAGAGGGAGAAACCTCTGGAGCAGATCGGAGGAATCCAGAGGACTAAGGGCTGGTGATGCACAAGTCAGCAACTCACATGACAGGATGTTCTGATTGGCAGGCCGAAAGCCCTGCAACCTACGAGCATGCATAGTGATCAGAAAGCTGGTAAGGCATGGGCGAAAGACCACTGCACGGTGACCTGAGAAGCGGTAACAGTAGGCGGCTTGAGGGCTGTGGTCAGTTCTCGAGGCAGAGCTCTTAGGCTGGGAGTGCAGTTTTTCCATCAGCATTCGATGCATCATATCCTGTGATAGTTGCCAGCAAAACAAAACTGCTACCTCTTGTCTCCACATGACAGCTCGTAGTCTCCTAGGCTGACTCATGCATTGATGGTGAGCCTGGCAATGGTGAGGATGCTTTGGTGCTGGGCGATGCCTTGGTAGTAGTCGAGGCAGTGACAGTGGCCGCTGAGGGCATCGTTGTCCCTGTCCCAGTGGGAGCCGACATGGCTGGAGGTAGCACCGGCGGTACTGGCGACATAGGCGGGGCAATGAGTGTCGCCAATGTAGGTCCAGTGGCTGTCGGAGGCATAGAGGGCATTGTCGGATCTGGGGGTGTTGCAAAAGGAGTCGCCGAGGGGGAAGGCACGGACATTGTGGATCCCAAAGCTGCCGATGATAATCGTAACGTCCAGCATCCTTGCAGATGGATTTCCAATGTCTGTGCAGAAGGTCCCTGTGCATACCTGATCTGGTCAAGCGGCGTGGCGAAGGCCGGAGTCGATGCCGGCATAGGAGGAGGAGGCGGGGAATGAATGACTCCGGGCATCGGTGTTGGAGGGTGGGCGACTGGCAGTCCTCCATGTAGTCCTGCAGTTTTTGGTGCCACTGCTGGTGTGGGTGGCGGCGGTCCCGCTGGCTTGAAGTGAGGCCCTCCACTTCTGGCTTTCGGGGGTGGTCCCCACTCGCCCTCTTCAGAACTCGAAACAAACAGGGACAGTCCCGAAGATAGGGTCGGTGTCATCTCTTGCGGCCTCTGCCTGGGCTCGAGCTCCAGTGGAGGCAGTGGCTCCCCGACTCCGCGTCCTGGTCCTGGCAGCCGATGATTTGGCCTGCGGAGTCTTCTTAGGGGGCATGCCTCCAAGCTATGCAAGAAAAGGGCTATTCCGCGGCTGCTTGCTACCAACAACTGCATGCAGGTTCGAGCCATGCCATACCCACGGCACGAGTCGATGCATCCTCCGAGCATGTTTGGGCATCAGGATCACTGCAAAGCAGAAGCCATGTTCCACAGGCTGGACACCGCATGAATGATAGGGCCACGGCCCTGCCGAGACTGCTTCAGAGCGAGCCGTCATGGCCAGTGGAGCATTGACCTGATGGGCAACAGCTAGTGGCTGGGAGGGAAACCTCCGTGTGAACTGCAAGGCTGCTGAAATAGACTGCGGAGGGGAACCTCCGGCGGAGTAAAGATAAGTGATCCACCTCTGGGAGACCGGCAGTGGAGGTGGCTGTTGGTTTGGCCTGGGAACGAAGGAGAGTGGGTGAGCACTAGGAGTCAGTCGAGAGACCGTAGCTGTCGGAGGGGGAGAACTTCCTCGGGGAGAGTGAAGCAGTACAGTCTGTGTGTCACTTTCGTGATATAAGCTGTTGTGAGAAATTGCTCGCGGAGGGGAACCTCCGAAGGCTACAACCCTTACAGCTGGCCGAAGCACACAGGTGTGTGACTGAGGCTTGAGGCGGTTGGACCAGGAGCCGGTTGTGATCAACAGCAGACAGCCCTAAGTTGTCTGAGGCTACTCCTATGGGGAGCCCTTTTGCCATGAACTGCAAAGATCTGGCGCAGGAACGGACCTGATGTGTTATGGGCTGTTGCCAACCAACTGAGGGCCGGACCAGTCTCAAGGCACTCGCCTGCTCGCTCGCGTATCGTGGCATCGATATCCCTACCGCACCTGTTGCCAGCTCCGATGTCCCTGAAGAGAGCAATGGGAAAAACAGGAGAAGAACAAGGGCTATGAGGGTCTTCTTCCAGTAAGCTGACCTGTTCATCTTGGGATGATGCCGACTCGCAGCTCGCACAGAGCAGAAAGGGCTTGGGTGAGGATTTGGGACCATTAATCCATGGATTCCAGATGGCTGCGGACGGTGTCTGTACCAATGATCCAGCATGCTGTAGGAAAAGTCTGGAAAGACCAGTGATATTCTTCGGAACATCTCCAGTCTATCGGCCGGTCCGAACGCCTCCCACATGTCCCACCAATTGACGAACGAGGAGACCTCTGACATAGACTGCTCATAGCGGCGTAGGAGTGACATAATGCTGCCCATGGGTAAATCCAGTTCCCTCCAATGTCGAAGCTTAATCTCCAGAGTGACCTGCAGAATTGTCCTATGCAGAGCATCCGGCACATAAGGCACTCGAGAAATCTTGTTGGCCCCGTGCCAAGAGCAGAGTTCCATGGCATGAGTGCTGAGCACACCGTTCCACCCTGAAGTATATGGGAAAAGATGTAGGCGAGGGGAGGGAAAAAGGGGGTTACGCCATACGGCAGGGCCTTAGAATGAGGGCCACAATGAAACAAAACCCCCGAGGGACAAAGTGAAGTCGAGCCGAGTAGTGGTGGTAGTGGTAGTGGTA
>CAJNJA010030919.1:0-62360 GCA_905231915.1 Symbiodinium necroappetens
AAAATGGCAATCAATATAATATTTTCTTCTCATATCAGATATAAATTATAATATTTATTCCGTTAATATAATTCATAATATAAATAACGATGAAAATAATAATATATTTAGTATTAAAAATAATATAATTATCTATTCGTATCGCCACATAAAATAATTTCTATGAGAATACAAATAATTATCAATGAAATTCATTATATTCATTGTTTCTTCAATAAGCTTGTTTAGAAGAAATTCACATTTAAAAATAATCTTCTAAATTAATCATTATCTTCTAAATTAATTATTTGTTTATAATTCAAAAGAAATTTGAATAAAATTTTCAGAAATTGTTTGCCTCTCTGCCACCCCCTCCGGCCCGGTCGGTCATTTGCGAATACGATACCAAAGCACGATAATTCGAGGGTAGTTTTTCATTTTGTTGTAAAATATTTGATTTCCCCCTATATTTCGCAACACTTTAAAATCCGGTCACAACGTCTGCGCACTCGCACTGTTGCATGCAGGGAATGTGTGCCACAGCCTTAACACAAATACTGCAACAAACAGTGATCTGAAGCAAATGCTCACGACCTCGCGTGTGTGACCTACCTCTTGCTTTCCGANNTCAAGTACAGCCGGGCCGAGGCGGACGACGCGAAGCGGTTAAAATCATCTAGCTGCCTGCTGTCTGTAATGCAACAGCCTGTCGCAAGATTTTCATTTCTTCGCATCTGTTGTGATGAAAGCCATGGTGCCTTGGATGCTGTTCCAAGGACTAGGAACCTCCTCCGAAGAGGCGTGCGGAATAAATCTTGAGTGCCCGACCACCCGCAAGCAGGTCCGGACGTCTTCGGAAGGGCTCGTCGAGATGTCCATATGCCTCCTGATTGCAGAACTTGGTGGGAGCTCAGCGGATCATCGGGAATTCGCAACTAAATCTTGAATAAGCATCAGAGCACGAGATGTACTTTCAGTAGTTTAAGGCTCCTTCCTGACTCCGTGCCTCTAAAGCCGGGCTCCATCTTGTCCGGCTCAGCAGACTTGTGATGCTCAGACTTCCCCCGGCCCCCCCCCCACCAAGCAGCCTTGAACCAGGGCTCGTCTGAGAAGAAGAAGGCTCCAAGCTCGCGGAGGCGCCCTGGCAGGGCTTTCGAGATCTTTGGAGCTTTAGGGTCCGGTGGTTTAGGATTCTATGAAAGGCTTCTGTGGTGAGGTTGCACAAGGGGGCAGATTGGGTTTTCAGAACAGTTGGGGATGCTTGGGATTCGGAAGTTCTGGCTTGCATGCTGTCTTGCAGGGCTGATCCAGGTCGAGAGCTGCATGTCCCAGAGGTTAACATGTGAAAGATCCGCGGGGACACAGCACAGGTTCCGAAAGCCGTGGCCGGTGCACGCTTGTACGGCTCCATGTCATGCATGGCCACAAAGGCGACCTGACAATTGAGTTCTCATCATCTGGTACGTGAGTCTCTGCGACTCTAGCACTCTAGCCGGGGGACCGACCCAACTACCAAAGCTTTGGGGGATTTGGGGGGATTGAAACCATCTTTTTGGATGTTGCTGCACGGGACTCCGACGACCTTCGACCAAGAGTTTCCTTGCAATTCATGATTAACTAGACGCCACTCATACGTGACGCCCGCCTGTGGTAACTTGATCAAGCTCAGCGCCAGGTGGATGGCAAGCTCCCCTTTGGGCCCATCAATGAAGACCTGAAGCTACAAGTACAAAAAAGCTGCAACACTAAACCTCTGAGAAGGTTCAGTATCAAGCAGAACGCAGCAAACCTAAGCTTGACAAAGTAGCTCCAGCTTGCCCACGCCTGGTACAGTAGTGGCACCAACAAGACCACCGCGCACTGATCTTGTAGCACCTTTTTAAGCCCGTAGCCTCATAATACTTAGCCTCATTAATAGTATATCAAAATGTAACAGGATTCCCAAGGGACACGGGTGCAGCCGCTACGCGCTTTGGCCCCGGCTGCCGCCCTGCGGCCGGGTCGGCTGAGGAGCTGAGGCCTTTTGCCAGTCAGGGGTTTAGGCGGTTCAGGGTTGGGAGCTGGGACTCAGGGGTGAGAGGGTCGAGGGCTCAAGGCTGAGGGGTGCATGGCGGAGAGCTGGGCACGAGATCATGTATGGAACAGTACCTGACAAACCCTCAAGTTGTGCACTAAACCCAAGGTAGGGTTGAGGCTTAGAGACCTCAGCAAGCAGCTGTTTTGGCTGTACAAAGCGGCGGCAAGCTTGATGTGTTCACCTACTCCTTTCCATCAAGATGGCAAGCCAAGATCTAGAGTCTGGATGACAGATGCAACCACTGCAAGCCATGTCAATGTGGCAAGGTGAGGCATGAAGGCAGACCAAAGGCCACTGCAACGTGCTGCTAAACACCCAGCCGACAGCCGACGTCGTGCTCTTCGTTCGGTTCCGTTCTCTGCCTCACTCACCTAGCTTAGAATCTCCTTTGCGACTGAGATGGGAACAGCAGCGTGCGGCCATCTCCTGACATCCACGGAGACATGCCGCACCAAGTGAAGCACTGGCACGCGCTCGGATGCAAAAGATCTGCTGGCACCTGATTCTCGTTTTGCTCTTCGGCAATTTCTTCTGCTACCAGTCTAGCAGTGCTCGCGCACTGAGTCGAACCTCGCTTCGGAGAGGATTCTCGACGCTCTACAATGTCGGTGGCACATTTACAAAAGTCACCTGCTTTTGACGTGATCTGTCAAACATGGTAGGGTGCCCCTGCCACCCAAATCAAAATCCTGATTAAGAGATTTGCCAACCTCTCCCTTGGCTGTGGGTTACATGGCTGGTGTGGGCTTGGAGGCCAGCTGAGGAGAACTGTCCTGCGCATTGGCAGACTCCGCGCAACGGAAGAATACGGCAATGCGCAAGAATCTACACGCCGCAAAGCGACAGTCCACAAAAATCACCAGCGAAGCGATATGTGCCAGGGATTGCCAGGGTGTCTGCCTATTGCCCACTTGAGAAGAAGCTGGATCGGGTCAGTATGATGGCGACTCTGGTAAATTTCGGCAAAAGCTGCAATTGATTTGAGTCAATGTTCTTCTTGACCGGTGAGAGTTCGCTGTTATCTCTCAAGGCCAGGTCGTTGCACACATGGTCGTCAGCCGGCTCAGCCGCCTTTGTCCTCACAAAACACGAGTCGCACGCGAAGACCGCGCCCATCGCCAAAACGAAACAGCTCGAAGGCAGACCCTGGCTGAGGCTCGTGGCAGCGAAGGAGCACTACATGCTACAGTATTATAGTATTATTACAGTATTCTGATAGTATAATTATAGTCTTACTATATTATTATTATTATAGCATGATTCTAGCATTATTATAGCATTACTATAGTATTAATATAGTAGTATTATAGTATTATTGTAGTCCGTTATAGTATTTTTTGATTTGGATGGAGAGTTGGTTCCAGAAGGTCTCTTGGGTCTTGCAGCTGCCCTGCTGCGCTCAACTACATGTTGCACCGNNACCCCCCCCCCCCCCCCCCGACTTCCTGTGTGGAGCTCCACATTGCTTCGTCGCTGAAGTCGCTCTTCAGCCTGACTTGCTTGAACATCGTTCCTCTAGCACCTTGCCTTACCCCTACCTCCGTGGCTGCAGTGCATCCCAGCAAGAGCTGCGCTACATGCGAAGCCGTCAAGAACTTCATCACCTGCCAAAACATGAAGCTCCCACCTCTGGTGTCAAGAAGATATCAACAGCCGCCACCTCCTGACACGTGCAGCGAGACCAATTTCGACTGCCTTGGGTGCCGAATGAAGCATGCCGCCTTGGCGAACAGGCTCCAAATCTCTGTGGAAACCTGAGGAGCAGTGCATCGACTGCAAGAAGATCCATGACGGCTGCAGGTGCTTCTGGTGGGTGGCTGGTGGCTACCGTAAGCACTGCACACCCTTGTAAACTCCGGACTCTGCAATGAAATCGACCTGATAGCCGGCGCATCTGCTAACAAAAGCGGCTGCTGCTGTCTCAAACCCCCCACATGACAGGCCGGCGCCTGATGCAGGTGGCAGAACGCCAGGAAGGCAAAGGCCTGCGTCTCAAGATTTCTGCGCATTCAGCCTCAAACAACTAAACAACCATGCATCAGCGAAGTTCTTGTGTGCTAGACTGCTAGACTGCTCGACCTGTTTGTCCAGCGATCTGTTTACATCTTTCTCGACCAAAGAGCCGGGGGAAATAGTGGCTACATCACAGTAACGCCGTCCTGCAATGTTTTGGCTGACCTGTCTCATGCAGTACTTGGAAGGTGGTCACGGTGATGCCTTATACATGGGCAGGATCGATATCAGCACCATGGTTCCTGTGTCTTGTTGCTATGGCTCTTGGTATTTCTGCAGCACTTGAGCCGTTGTTGAGACGGGCTGCATCGTTCCAAACCTCTAACTCACACCTCCGACCCCCTACGAGAACCTCATACTTGGGAGAACGTCGTCATTGCAAAATCACAGCCCCCCCCCCCCCCCGGTAATTTCAAAATCCGAGGCAAGCGGATGGCCGGGGACATGCGCCTAATTATGGAGAAGGGGGGCCTGCATCCTCCGGGGCAGAGGGCAGTCGGGGTTTCTAAGTATGAAGAGAAGGTTGCCTCTTCTGCAACGGCATGGCTTCACTTCTGATCTGACCGATGGGAGATCAGGCAAGCAAGCGCATCCAAATGCAGACCCATCCCTGCTATGAAGCCTCGGAGTAGAGAACGGTGTTCTCGGTGATGCTCAGGTCATATACCTGGAATTTATTATATTATATTATATTTACCCCTACTTCCAGGCAGAGCGCACAGCATCCAACAAATCAAAACCCCCTGTTCCAACGCTGATGTCGCCTTTCTCGCAGCTCATGGGCAACCTGTGCATTGCCAAGGTACCGCCCCGTCTGCTTAATCCATTCGTCGATGGAGCTTTGTCCATCGCCAGCTAGGTGGAACTCTTGTGGACCCACCGGGATCAGCTACCGCAGCTCGTAGAGCTTACAGCCCAAGGGCCTGCAATACTTTCTTCGCAGCGTGATGTCCGCTGAGCCAGGCTCCTTCAACGCGTCCGTTGTAGCACCAGTCCCCGGCCAAAGCCAGTCGCCTGTTCACATCCCATGCATGTCCCTCGACAAGCTTGTAGTCCATGTCACCATAGACCCAGGTCAAGGCCTCCCAACTGGAGGGTATTGGAGGGCACGAATGTGAATTTCTGTCGAACCGAGCTCAGGATCCGACCTTTTGCTGCTGCACTGCAGGTAGATCTTTCCCAAGGATTCGAGCAAATTCACGGAGCAGCACCGCACAAACCTCCAACGGCAAATGAACAAAAGTCCGAGCATCATGCTCAAGTGCCTTTCAAGAGGTAACCAGTGACGGCTGGGAGCGCGCCTCTTCTTCGGGCATCGCCTCCTTGATGTATTGGGCTGCCCACTCTGTCGTGGTCTGCACCACCCACACCTCGGCCTCGGTGAGGGAGTTAGATTCTGGGTCGGGTGGCACCTGCCGGGTTGGCTTGAACCTGGCCTTGTCACTGCCTTGTTGAAGCCGTGACGAGTCGTTGAGGATTAGCGAGATGGGTGAGTCCTGGACCTCATTGAAATTCGCGTGCAAAGACGCTTACGAAACTCGTTCGCATGTTCCTGCCACCATCATCACTGCACCGCTGCATCAATTCATGATCACACACCCGCCAATATCCACGCAGACCGAGGAACGAAAGCTATCCTGAACGGAAGTTCCAGTGGTGCTGCGAAGACCCAAGCCTCGGCAACGGGGGACCAACTTGTCACTGCTTTCCACCAGCACTTCCCTGATGTTTCGAGTATCGCTTGCAGTGTCACTGCCCAAGCGGAAATCCATCTGCAGCCCAGCATCGGCAGCGACTCGCGCCTACAGGTGTCAGCTAAAGTGTATATTCAGAAGCACTTAGTCCTCTCCCCCAGTCATGCAGCATGCGTGATGATTGCAGGTCCCATGACATTTGCTGGGCCGCTGGGCCTTTTCAAAATCCTTCTCCAGTAGGTCCGCCGGCAGCATCGCTTCGATCGTCCCCACCTGTGCCAAGAAGGCATCATGCAAGGGAGAAGTGAAATGGTTTCGCGTTCAGTCCCGCCGGTAGTAAGGATCGCAGCGGAGCCAAAGGCAGGGCCAGGATCAGCGCTGAAACGGAATCGCTTCCGTTCAGCAGCCACGTTTCCTTACAGAAATGTCTAACTGGAGCGCATGACCCACGCCGAAAGGGCCAGCCAAGTTCCCTCGCAGATCACCAATGTGCGCTGCACTGAATGCTCGTGCTGTCAGCCTCATTTCTTCCCTTCGCCTTGCAAGCCCAAGTGTGAACCGTTCGGGCCAAAGCTCGAGCTCCTCTTCCCAGCTGACGGAAGCTACTTCGCCACAGCGAGTGATGTGCTTCAGCTCCTCTGCCCGATGGTGAAGGTTGCGACTACTGTACGGGAGTGGCCAGCCTGGCTACACCTCTCAAGGGCCAATCTGCAGGGCTGCCATGTACCCCCTCACGAATCGCGTCGTCATGTCGGTTGGATCTGGAGACCTCTTAGCATCCTCCACGAAGTCACCCCGAAACTCAAACTCTGGGCTCCTAAGCCCCAGCGCCCTGTGAAGCCAGAGGATCCCAAGAAGACAATGTTGAGGCGTCCTCGGGAGAGAGCTCCACCAAGCTTTCCATGCTGGGCCGACCCACGTGCCAGCGGTCCGTAGGGGCTTTGAGCTCCGGCCTCTCGCTGAAGCCTCCTGGAGCTTCCTTGGCCGACAGACATGCCAGTAGATGCCAGGCTGTGCCCACGAGATCTTCTGGAGAAGAGTGCTTTCAAGCGACAATGAAGTGTGGCGTGCCTACCATCCACTCAGAAGCGAGACCCAGCTCTTCCCACTTCGCCATCTCTGCCTGGCACAGGGAGCTCCTAGAAATCGCCGACCTTGCAATCCTCCCTCAGTCAAAGCAATTTTTCCGGACTGCGGCCTTGAAGAGTGGGTCCTTCGCCTTGACGTAGGTCGCGCCGAGGCCAACCCAGTGCTCGCCCACACGCGCGGCACCCAGGCGCCCCCCCAAAGCAGACTCGCGCTCGTAGAGACGCACCGAGACTCCTCCAAGGGGCAGGCCGAGGCTCGAGGAGTCGAGAGGCGACGGGGATCTTAAGACGTGAGGCCCGTGAGGCTTCGTCCTGTACTGCTTAGGACCCGTGCAGCAGCGACTCCCGCCATGCCGCCGCCGACGATACCGACGACAGCAGCAGACTTCGACGCCATCGCGTAGCACCGCGGTCCACGAAAAGGATGACGGGTAACATGCAGAAGCTGTTGTGGTTGTCAACATCTGGGCCAAGTGTGAGATAAGTCTAGGTTGTCCTTCGCACCACTACGAGTGCTGAAAGATAAACGCACGTCTTCAAAGGGATGTCTTTCTTCACTTAGCATGTCCTGGACTCTCTGGACTCCAACACTTATGGATGAAGTAACGAAGGTGTGCGCGCACGCCACTGGCCAGGAACTTGTCCACGAAGTTCCTGCCAGGCCGTGAACCACTGCCACATGCAATTCCGTCACCTTGCTGCCTAGCCAGGTGACATCTGCATGGCGGCGGATCTCGAGCTCCAGAAGTTGTGCAACCCCTGGGCATCCCTCTCTGGAAATGGTAGGAACCTTGATTAAAGCAATGACAATCATCATGGTACTGTTGCTTCGTGCACGGGGTCCTGAACAGGAAGTCGTGATGCCTCACGTCGGTCAGGCACGCGAGCCGTAACTGCGCAAGGCTAAAGGCAGAGAGCGGCTGCACCCGGCCGGCTTTGATCAGCAAGCAAGGGCCCTTTGACTGCTGAGCTCAAAATCAAAGGCAGTAGCCAAAAATTCTGAAAAATCACTGCGTTCCAAATCGAAACTTCCACTAAGCAGCTCACGGCCGGAGGACTGCAGGACTAAAGGCGTCTTCCTGGGCGTCCAGGCTTCGCATGGGCAGAGCTCAAAGGAGCTCTGAAGCCTGGTTCATGTCTGCGAAGTCATTGTCGTGGGGCATGTTCACCCACCTCACAATCCGACCCTGCACAGTCTCCATGACACGATGGGCTCAGGCTGGAGCTTGAGATACATGAACCGCAACCTGCCATGCTTTGCAAAAGACGGATCTGAAGACAAACAGGACCATCCCTCGTTTACGTGCCATGCGAGGAGGACATGGAGGAAACCACCATCAGCCAGTGCTGCTGCCATTCGGCGGGTCTGGCACGAGCCGATGCCACTGGCATTGGCATGTAAGGAGAAGAAACCGAGTGCTGGGCTCTAGGGGAAATGCTGGAAGCCTGAACCACTGCAGCCAATTCGCCGGGCGTTGGCAGCTTGTTGCAGCAATCCTACTCTTCTGTGCCGAGGCGAAGGCTGGAGGTCACTGAGCTTGTGATGCATCATCTTGATGATCCTGTCTTTCGAGCTGCCGATCTTTCGGAAGACCTAGTACTCCCGTGCCCTGCCCTGTCAACCCAGGAGTCCCTTGAGGGCCAAGCTCCAGCACGGAGAAATGGCCATCGACCTCACATCCGAGAGGAAGGCGAAGGCTCTTTTTCGCACTTTTCGGGGCCTGCCTCGTCCACCGCAAGGAGCCCGTGCCCTAAAGCCGCCACCGAGCCCTCGGACGAACTGCACAAACCAGGATCTTTAAAGAATTGAAGCCAGCCAGGCGCTCCGGCCTCCGGGCAATCTGCCATACTCCCATCAAAGTCGCTTACCACCTCACACAGGAAGCACATGACTCACGATTGATTTCTCTTGGTTTTCTGCCACGAATGACTACTTTGACTGCATGTACTGCAGACCTCCACAAAAACACATGAGCTGAGCTGCAAAATGGTGAATCCTGTCGTCGGTCTACTTGCCAGATTCGCACGAGGCTTACAGCATCTCAGGCATCACGCAATGATCATCGCAGCACTTGCGCCACTTAGCATGAGCGATGATCTGTCGATTCAGAAACAAGTCTGGACTGCTCATTGCATGAGGGTTTGCTTGTGTCGACTCTTCTCCTTGTGCAGGAATACTGTAGTTCATGAGGAATGAGTTCGGGAGTTTCGGATTTGTCCTGTCGCCTACTCACCCCTACACACACACACACAGACACACACACGGACGGACACGGGTGTCAACCTCAACCACACACCGTTTTCCCCAAACCTTGAACCACTTTATTTATGAATCACTGGGTTGATTTTCATTAGAAAAGCAAAAAGTGAAACATATCTATATCTATATCTATATCTATATATATATATATCATATATTCATAAAAGTCGTGGTCGCCAGGTTCCTGCAGTCGAGGCCTCCATGGCCAGGGGTCGCCAGGCCTTGCTCCACTCGGACCAGGTGCCGGCACTGAACCTCAAAGCCCGACCAAAACGCGCCCCTGACAATGAAAATAAAAAAGCGTCAGAAAATGTCAGAAACGAGAGATAGATCGTAGATAGATGGATAGACAGCCAGACATATGGATAGAGAGACTTGGAAAGTCATGTGCTTGGTGTTGTCAGCACAGCTGGGATCTGGGCTGCAGCTGCTCCGCACTTCTCGACAGCGACAGCGCAGCCTGCAAGCCAGACTGCAAGCCTAGAAAGCCGGGATGCTCGAACCCCCCCAAAGCGCCCAAGGCCTGCCAGGTCTCTCCGGAGATCCGCGACGTCCCCGAGCAAGAGGCCAGGCCAAGAGCCGCCTGCGAGCGTCGAAATCGCCCGGGGACTTCGCAGCGATCGGATCTTCCAGGCCCAGGGCCTGGCCGAGGCTAAGAGCCTGACACGGGATGCAAGCACCAACGCCTTTTTAGGGGGAGTCGCTTCTGAGACCGGAGCTGCGTATCTCAGCGCCATGGGCATGGCCGTTGGCAGCAGAGATACACAGCTACAGCTGGTGGTGGCTGCGTACTTGTGATTCTTGCCTGTTTTTGGATCTCCCTTCTCGACCAGCAGCGCAGCTCATATTGACTACTTTGCTAATGGTAAATAGAGAGGTCTTGGAATGCTTGAAATCCGTCCATCCCGAGTACCCTTGCAGGCGTCGCTCGAAATGCAATTGCACCTACATGTGTGTGTACAGAGCAGATGCTCTGAACAACAGGCGCTCGATGTGTTTCCCTGCCTGTACGAGTGTTGGCACGACTTGCTGCAGCTGATTACACCTGTGGCACTGCTAACCAACCGTAATTGCCGTAAAACTCACCCGCTCGCTTGATACCAATTATGCAATTCATGGCAGGTGCAGTCATGTGCAGTCCCTTCGTCTGAAACTAACGTCTTCACCGAAGCTTCGAGGAACGAAGAATCAGCATTCAATGCAATTGGGGCAATTTGGGCCCATCGTCTTGCCGTCTTGTTGCCCTTTGGCTCAGTCAAGCATCAAGCCAAAATGCCACAGGAATCCGCATGACTTTCCTTTTAGCGAACAGATGCGTCGGCAAGCTTCGGCACGGCCGCACCGCAGCCGGCTTACAGCCGGCTTGGAAAAAGGTGCAAAGTGCGGCAGGTTCGCGTCGCACCAGCATGCCAATGCACTAGCCACAGCATTCAGGGAGAACGTGGCGCTCTCGTTCTTGCCACGCTTCCTGTCAGCTAGACTAGACCTACGATCACTGCCTTTCGCAGATGCGCACTTGCCTAGACACAAGGAAGCTACAAGTATGCAGAACAATGAAGCTCAGATGCATACGTCACCATTTGTGCCAGATGCATAAACGTTCAGTCGACGAGCTTTCTCGATGCCAAACAGATTTTGGCTTCCAGCTTCCGACATGTCCATGCGTCACAGCGCGGCTGGCTCAGCTGCGAATTCTCAGAAGCTGAAGGTAAAGATCCTGTTGCAGGCAAAGCGCCGGTGTCTCTTTAGTAGTGAACGTGCTTTGGAAAATGCTTCGACAACCATGGCGTGCGAACGGCATAAAGCTGCTATCTGAAAGAAGCGATGCTGTGTAGCCTGTTCGCTTCGTCACAGCTCCCGCAACTGCAGCCAGTGGATGATCAGCTGCCTGGCACAACTCAGCAAGAGCCTGCCGGCTACGAGGGCGACAACGACTACGACAGTCCGAATTTGCAGGACAAGACAATAACAACTAGTTTTACTTCCACCTTTCCCTGGTCACAGACTACTAAGCTACGCCTACTACCAATTTTAACAAAGGTATGCTGGCGACGACAGCGACCCGTTCATAGTGTTTATGGTTGTGTCTGCACAAATTAAAAAACACCTGTCAAATCGCATGGTGCAAAATGCAAGAAATCATGTATCAATTTTGTTGCAAATGCCGGGCATGTCGAAGGCATGTTCACGTGCAGAACTGACTACACGTTCTTGACCAGCTTATCGCGTTCCAGCCAGTCTTTGTGCGCATGATGGCCGCAAAATGACGATGAAACCTGTTCGAAGCTTTGCTCTGCAAAGCTATTTAAAGTTTCACGCATCCTCGCCTGATGCCTTTGCAAGGGCGATACTTCCTGGGACACCCACTCACCTGCCTTGGGCTCCTATGCCTCCTCTGCTGCTGATATTACCACAACCCCCTCCACACCCACTGCAGCAACCCAAACCATTGCGGCCACTGCTGGAGCAAGAGTGAAGTAGCTCGGACGGTTGGGAGTCTGGTCTAGAACAAGTACACCGCTGTGTGCTAGAGAGGGCCCATGAGAAGGCAAGCTTGCCACTCACAAACATCGAATAAAGATAGAGCTTGACAACAATACCCCCGCGCCTGTGCTTATCCTCAGCCTCCGCCGAAGGCCCTTCGCGGCGCAGGATCCTCACGTAGTAGGAGAAGCCATTACGTAGAGCAGCCCAGAGCAAGCTACGTATAAATGCACCAAAATCCATGCTGCGGACTTAAGACATGTGGTTTGCCTGATGAACGCGAAGGCCAGCAAGAACAAAGAACTCGCGGAAGATGTGATCATGTCATTTGACAGTTCTTGTGCCCCTGTGCTGTCGGAGGGTGTTCCGGCTTCTTGCGAGGTACTCGTAAGGTATGTATAGTAAGAATAGAAACAGAGGGCGGGAAAGCAGTTCTGAAGCTGCGGCCCTGCGTCTCTAGTCCCCTCCTTTGCTCTGTTGGGCCCTAGGCCTTAGTGACCTTAGGTGCGAGATACTTCATGAAGTCCTGCGGGCGCGCACTGGGCTGGAAATTGAAGCCGTTGGCTTGCGACGGCTGCGTGGTGGGAAGGATCTGACGGCCATTTGTGCTTGCACCCAAACTTGTGCTACGAACGTTGCGACTGAAAAGCATCCCTCATGCGGCTGTAAGAAAAGGTACCTCCCCACGGTCGAAGATGCAAAAGGGTGCCATTCCAGGACGGTGCCTACGTGAACTCCAATGAAGCGGTTTGGAGCATCTAACTTGAGCTGACTGAGGCACGGGCTTTTCGGTTGAGCCTATGTAGTTATGGACATAGCTCAAGCCTCAGCGACTCAGCCCTACAAGGATGCTCTGCAACTTGTCAATGCGCAGCAAGTACTCGAGGGTCCCCCACCATCGATCTCCTGAACCTGCTCCAGAACAGCGCTCAAAGGAGGTCAAACAAGCCCCGTGCGAGTACATACATGCATGTATACATACATAATTGACCATTCATATGTCCGTCCCTCCCTCCATCCATCCATCCAACAATCCATGCGCACACATACAGAACTAAATCATACCAATCAGAAATAAAGAATAAAGTACAGCACGACAGGCCAAGACACTACGCTTAGAGTATGCTGCTCTTCCTCCCCGGCCAAACAGCACAGCACAGGCCTGCGGGCCGGTGCAGGCACGGCCTGTCTGTAACTCACTCCGGAACTTGGGGCTGCAGGGAGCAGCTTCGGCTTGAAAGTGTTTAGTGTTTGAGTGAGATTGAGGGAGCAGTGGCACTGCAAAGTCGAGTCCTGGCGCTGAGGCTCAGGCCGTAGACGTGGACATCCGATCCGATCGTTCGAATCTTGCACCCACACGATGGACCCCCCGAAAGCTCACTTGGGAGTTTAATCAACGTCCCACCTGCTCGTCCAGTCCTTCACAGCCGATGTGGTCCCAAATCCCCGGAATTGTCCAATCCTGGCATGAGGGTCTGAAATCAGAGGCTCCCTTTCAGCCATCCGTGTTCAACCGCCATGACTGTCAAGGGAGCCCTCGTTGAAAAGAAACCCTTCGCGGTGCCCTTAGCTGTCTGCGATCCCCAGCTCCATGACTTCATGGGCTCCGGGCAAAAGACAGTTCTGGTCTCGTCAGGAAGTGCGTCCTAAGCTGGTGCATCTTTCTCCACCGGGTTGTGTGGTTTCTGCATGAAGCCCCAACGCAGCGGCAGGAATTAGGAGCCGGACATAGTCATCACCTGGGCCGGCTGGTCGCAGAATCCTGGAGGGGAAGCATTGGGAATAGCATCTCTGATTCAATGCCGACGTGAACATTGTCAGGGCGTCTTTCGGCCTTCTGTCAAAGCCTTGCCCGCTGTTCTGTGGGGAAATTCCGGCATTTCGCAAAGGAATATCCTTTCAAACCCAGTTCTCATCTTGAGGCAACTCGAACCACACCGGACTTCATATGGCTCTGTCACTCGGCTCAGTTGGGCGAATGCTCCGATCTGGGCCCTCGGCGCTCGAAGGCCGTCTTCGCCACAAGGGTGGCCCTGAGAGCCGCCTCGTTCATCCTCCAGTCGCTTGCCGCATCCCATACCGACACCACTCTCTTTCGTGCCACTCTCCTCATAAAGAACTTCCAGGCGTCATCAGAGCCACAAGGAAAAGGCCATTGGATCCACTGATCGATGGTCACCTGCGCCGGCCAATCACGCGCTTGTCTGTGCGCGACACAGATCCGGCAAATCTGAGCCTTGGCATCCGCGTCCGTCGCTGATGCATGCTGCTGGCGCAATGCTTTGGAGATGAAATCTCTGGAGTACCTTGAACGGCAACAAATGACGAATGATGTCGAACGACTCCCGTTTGTTGCATCATATGTAACTCACCATCAGAAGCCGTGAGGCACAGTCGTAGATTCGTAGATGTTCAGCTCTGAACACGTGCTCCCGTCTTCTAGCAACACAACAGCAGGCTTGCCAGAGGCTTGTAATAGTACAGTGCTGACGCCATGAACATGCCACTGACTGCCCTTCTCCTCTGTAGTATAGCTGCCCGCTACCTTGACTTGTAGCCTCCACCTGGTAGGCAGTCTTCCAGGGCCTCTGGAGCTTGCAGCACGTGCAGTTCGACTGCTAGTTGCTGCAGCCGCCCCTGTTCACACCTGTAAAGTGCAACGTGTTCACGTATCTGTTAGCAGCGGGGCACCAGGACTGCATCGGTACGATGAACATGCCTGCGGCAACCTGACAGCATAGTAAAAGCAGATTGATGCAGACAGATGGCGATGGCACTCATTCTTGCCTCGGCGGGTGCTGTCTCGATGCCAAGCTCATCACAAACCTGCAGCACCTGCCCACTTCCGAGAACTGCCTCATTCTCTGACGAAGCGCACGCCTCCTTGGACAAACTTCCCTGCCCCATGCTGGCACTGCAGGCATCATGTTGTCCCCAAACCACTAGCGAAACAGTGTGTTCGACTGGAACATGGCAAGACCGAAGGAATTGCAGAATTTGCAATTCGGATAGTGAATTCAGGCACGGCTGTAGTTTCTAAAGCAGCGCCCTTAAAGCAGAATTAGCAGATTATGCTCCGCACTGTGCTGTTGCAGCGTGCAGTGGGTGGAGCCGCGAGGGCTGCTCAAAATAAGAGGCTGTGGCATGCCGGCACTCGTAGCCCGCACTTACAACCACCTCCTATACAGACTGTCTGGCCCATTGAGCTAAGCCACTGTCAGTGGCCACTGGGAACCAGAGAGTCCACAAAACCAAATCATTGACAAAATCGTCAGAGTTCTAGGCATCTGCCTAGCGAATGAATTAATAGCAGGGTCTCCAAATTGCAGGTCCGGTCGGCTAATCATGCTTGCTAAGCTGAGCGTTGAGAGACCCAGAGCGGAGGAAAGCCTCACTTCATCTTTGACCTCAAAGTCCTCAGATGCGTGGGGCTGCCCACCTGCGGCAGCTAGCAGTGCGAATCTCAGGCGGGAGGTGTTCTTTTCCCCCCGTTCAATGGAGTCAAGGGTTCCATTCAGGCCCTCTGCGAGGCCTTATGGTATGTTGGATGAGAGCCGAACAGGGAACGGTACCATGGGAGCACTCTGCAGGAGCAGTTCCCCCACAGCCTCAAGGATTCTTCGGCTGCAGGAAACCTGGCACTGGAGGGTTTAGGAGACCATAGGCTGGCTCTTCTAAAGTAGGAGCCCTAACGGGGAGTATGGGGCGTTTTAGAAAGCTCCAGATCTGAAATTAGGATCCTGGCTTTGAGCACCCCTCAGGGGGACTCCTAAGTGTTCAGAGATGTGGTCTCTACAACAACTCACGTCGCTCCTAGCCGGAAATGACCACAAGCTGAAGGTCGGGAGTCTTACTATCATTGTTGCTAGTACAGCGATTATCACTTGCCTTATGCTTATTCTGATTGTGGTGCTTTGTTCTCGTGTCTCGTTCTTGTTCTTATTCATAATCGTAGTGAGCATCATAGTCTTAGTCTTAGTCTTCTGCGCAGTTTCGGATTCAGGGCTTCATGCAAGAGCAAGGTGTCGACCTTCGTTTCGCATTTGCCTCTCGGCAACCCGCGCTGTGAACCCTGCCTGGAGTCTGCTTGTCCTCGAGGCCTTAGCAGCCATCGACACACGATCTAATATCCTGTGAGTGTTGGTGTTCTCATGTTCCTATCGAAATATTCTAGTCAAAGGTCTGATTCGCATAATGTCCTCCTCCTCCTCCTGCTGCTCCTGCTCCTTCATGCTGCTGCTCCTGCTCCTGACACAGCAATGTTGCCCGGCCCGCCAACCCTCTGCATCGAGGTGAAAGGCAGCGTTGCATCGCCGTCTTGTCATTGGTTCTCGGTGTAGATACTTGAGCCCATCATCCGAGCGGCAACGGCAGCTCGGAAAGTCGGCCGGCAGAGCATCCTGGCTTCATCCACAATGGATCGAGTTTTTGCGATATTTTGCGTATACACGTTCACGCACCCACCTCGAGGACAGGCATGTTGAGCTAAACACCACTTCTTCGCTCACACTAGGCACTGGTCTTGACTAGAAACCTGTCTCCGACGCTTACAAGACGAAGAGCAACTCTCTCATGACAGGACCGAGCTCCCCTTCGAGACTCAAATGCTCTTCAGGCTTCGATCATATCCCTCTGAATGGCCTTGCGTCGAGCAGGATGGGGTGCCGGCAGCGGCAGCTTTGGGAGCTGCGCGATTTGCGCATCTGGCAGCGGCCACGGCTCACGACGATGTAGAACTAGTGTTTAATTCCGGGATGCTAGCGGCAGGTACTGCTCACCGCGACTAACCAAGAGTGTCTGTGGACTGAGGTGCACACCGACTGAAGCCTTACTCGGCATCACGGAGGCAATTACCGGCTCGAAGATCGGCCCCTCAAAAAAAGCAAAAGAAACTTCCTGTGATCGGATGAAACTCCCCAGACTCTTGGAGCGAGGCATACATGGACTTGACACGATCTTCAAAGACGCCATAGACTCCATGCTCTTGCATGTAGGTGCCTGGGCGGTGCGGTTCTTGGGGATAAAAAGGCTGAGAAAAACAAGGTGCAAAGAAGATGCGCAGGAGAGGTCCGGTTCCGCCAAGCATGGCTACGACCTCGCAGGAACTCACAGGAAGGGAGCTTCTTCTCATCGGGGATACAACGTTGCAACAAGCAACAAAAGCACAGTACTTGTGCAGCATGCCCCTCTACAATCCGCTACACTGATGAATCCGCCATGGCGTTGAACAAAACAACTTCCGAGCCGGCCGCGGTGGTAGCTTTGGCATCCCAGGTCGCCATGGGTGCGACCTTGGCTGCTGCTTATCACCGGGTCCTGAGATCTTCTACTGTTTGCATATCACCTTGCTGTCATTAATACGATTGCACACCTAAGGAGCCTTTACAGCTTGCAAACTTGCAGACTACGCCGGAAAAATACTGCCGACGAGCTGAGGATGATGTGCTCCAGATTGCAGATGATGAGTTATACGGTGCATACTATTCATGTGTGGGACTGGGCATCACGTGTGCGTATGACCTATCGTTTACCGAGTATGTGTGTGATGTACTGTACATAGCCACATAGCCTTGCATTTAGATTAAGATGTGTTGAGCATGAACTTTGAGTGGCCAGCCAGCACGTACTGTACGTACATCCATACCTTCCTACAGAGGCGAACACGAGTCGGTATGCAGATTGCTGAACGCAGCTGTCTACGCGCATGGGCTGGGTGGGGTTTCGGGGAACCGAGGCCCCCTGCTGCCTTGCCAGTGTTGGTGAAGGACTCAATGCTGCCAACAGGTGTTTGCACCCGCGGCATGGCCAGCATGTGGTTATACCTCCCGCTGTTGGGGTCTCTGGGCATGTCCTTGTGATGTCATCTCCGGATGTGTCTTTTCGGCACTGCTGCTGGCTCGCGCAGCTGTTGCTGTGGTGACCATGTGTGCTAGAAGTGTCGTGAGAGCAGCTACTGGTGTTACTTATCGCTGTATACCATTGTTAAGTTGTTGCGTTCGGTCAATGTATCGGGGGTGGGGCCGAAGTGCCCAGCATTCCAGGAGGCGATAATGCTTGAAGCTGGCGCACCACGCAAGTCCAGCGGCTGAATCCTCGGCTGGATGTGACTGAAAAGGCGAACGTCCTTGTTGGGGCACATCATATATATATATATATATACACATCAAGAGTACCTGCATCGCTGCGAGAACAGCTGACCATGTCAGCAAACTATTTTGGGCAAGAGCATCCTTCAACTTCTTGGGCTGGCACCACCAAGATCGAAGGGAAAGAAGCATAGGGGGTAAGGACTGTCTCCTCGCATCAAGGGCTCCAAGGCGGAAGAGCTTTCCAGGAGCGATTCCAGGCGCCGGGCTGTAAAAATTGGCTGCTCCGCTAGCGCCTGCGAATTGCAGACTGAAAGCTATCATATCCTGTGCATTTCATCATGGTCTACTCTCTTGCCTATTCTAGTCTAAATCGAAGGCTGGCCTGGCCTGTATGCCCACGGCACTGCAGTACGGATGGGCGTCGCACTGCACACCTCCGACATGCAACTTTTGGGGCCGCAGTTTAGGATTTAAGGCTTAGGGCTTTAAGGGGGGCTTCCTTGACCCTTAGATTCGTTGGCCCTTGCTGCATCTTGCTGCCCAAAGGCCATGGGGCGCGTTCACCGAAGCCATTAAGCCAGGCCTCGGCAGACTGGCTTTTGAGTCCACAAACGACACAACCCTTACAAGGGAGTGGAGACAGAGAGGAGGAGAAAAGGGCAGGACCCGTGAGCTGGAAGCTTCTGCTTCTTCCTTTTTAAGAGACTCAAGACATTGTCTTGTCGGATGTCACTTTAAGGTGACGGCAGCTGCTGTTGCAATGAATTCTCCAAGCGTGCGAACTCGCCGTTCGTGAAAAGGTGCCTGACCTCAGTGTCCAGAGTTTCATCTCAAAGGACCTCAAAGCGTCTCTCGGCGGAGCCGGGCGGCGGACCAGCGGGATGTCCATGTAAGGAAGCTGTAAGGTCTTCCACTGTTCATGCGCTGAGAACCTGTCCGCTCCAAGAGTCGATCGCTTGGGAGAGCCAAAGCCACGCACGGCTCGGGAGCAGGCCAAAATCCTTTCTGCAGAACCATCTTCGAATTGTCGGCGGCTGTGTAAACAACAGGCTCCACCTCAGCTCAGCTCCTTCTGGATGACATCCCCGGGCATACGCACTGCCGTGCTAAGCAAGTGGCATGTTCTGCCTTGATCTTCCACATCAGCTTCTTCTCCTCCTGCACATTGCTGAGAAGAACAGCAACACCAACGCCACGGCCAGGCAACAACGGCAACAACGGCCGGCAACAGCACAAGCGGAAGCACAAGCAACAACAGCCAGCAGCAACACCAGCAACGGCCCGCAGCTCCTCACCGTTGTTTGGGTACTTGCTCCAATTGCCGAAGATGTCCATGAAGATCACAACCCTGACATGCAGCTTGCTTTCACTGCAAGAGCTGGCTCGGACAAGCTCAGATCCTCAATCTTGAACGACTGAGGGAGCCACATCTCCCCTTCGAAAGCATCCCAAAGAACCTGAGCGCTTGTGCCAAGACTTCGCCAGCAAATCGCGATGCCGGTAAATGCACAAGTTACCAACACAGGCAACACCAAACAGAACTAAATGTGATTATATGAATTATATGAAATTATGTGTCTGCAAAGGCTCTCGTATTCTGAAATTCTTGCTGCTCCGCTCATTCGTTGCCCCATTCCGAACGAGTCAGCAGCGGTTTACCTCACTCTGACCCACACTGGTACTTCCCGAGTCTGTGCGAGTCATTGTCCACTGCTGTACTGGCTGCACTGTTGGTGCACAGCTCGGGCAGCGACCATTTGGTTCTGGTTGTGAGCATTGGAGGCATTCCTTGCAACCTGAGAAAGGCAGAATCGGATTGAGGAGGGGCATGAAAGGACTGCATGAGACACAACATCACCAAGCAGCTCGCCGAAAAAACACCGGAGTGCTTCAAAGTGTTGCACTAAGCCGCGTGCGTCAACGGTGATGTTGTCAAGCTGAGAAATCATGCGCACCTGTCCAGTAGCATCATCCAATCTCACACACTCGCACGGAGGAAAGAAGACCTACCCTAAAGCAAAACAAGCGCAAGCTGTGCATGATGACAACTATGGGTGCGAGCACTAGTCAGTGCGTCAATGTGTGTGTCATACCAATGACAACACTCTGCAAGGATGCGATTCGCAGAGGAATGCTCTATCACCTTGACTTGAGGCCCTGACCAGACCGGCTCCATCGTAGAAAAGGTTCACAACCGATGCCTGGCAATTTGTTGGGCACTCGGACCCAAATCCACCCAAATTCATAGTTTACCCACGAACCTGACATCACTCTAAACTCTAAACTGCTGAAGCTCGACGCCTGTTCCGACCTTTATACGCCCGTCCCTCTCCACCTTCATCCGCTCCAGGCGGCCGTTCCAGCGCCGGGCCATCTGGGCAAACCGACCTCAAAGATCTGCGTGTCGGGAGCTTCGAGTCGGGAGCTGCACTTGAACGCCCAACGACGCAGTTGTCATGCCCTAGACTTTGCCTGACTCTGCTCAAAGAACGCTTCATCGGCTGGTGAGTGGTGGTTCTATTTCTGCAAACTGCTCTCGGTGCACTGCCAGAGCCGCCTTCCTGTGCAGCTCGGCGTTCCAAGACATGCACCTTGCACCAAATACCGAAAGCGCTGACGTTTCGATTCCGAAACCCCAGCTGCTGCCATGAGCAGTAAAAGGGGCAGGTGGCAGTAATGTCATTCAACTAGCAGACGTCAGTGCAGCTACACTGCAGCCCCTACAAGACCCTCCTACCTTCTACAATGGTATTCCCATGAGCATCAGACCACTGCGGCGGTGCCAAAGGCAAGCTGGCCGTTGTCCAGGCCTGGCAGGCCTCAATGCCAGGGGCCCAGGGCCATGTCCCAGTAAGGAACCCTTAAAGAAACCCTTAAAGAGGATCCCTTAGAGGACCCCTTAAGGGAGCCTACAGGGCCTTCAGCATTTGAGAAACCTTGGCTTCGGGCTCCTCTCCCAGCCAGGCAAGGGCATCATCCTGCTGGTTCCAGGGTCCGTGGTGCCTCATCCGGGCAAGCAGAGGGCAGAGGGAGAAGAAAACGAGAGCAGAAGCAAGCTCAGACAATCCCAGACCCGTCACTTACTGTAGTCTCTAGTTGTGGTTGTAGTGGTAGTGGTTACTGTTTTCTGGCACTGGTGTCTTGAGTTTGCCCATCAGCTGGCCAACCAACCTAAAGGCTAAAACAATGTCAACCATGTACAAGCACAATAATACGAAGAACAACAATGTAGGAAAAGGCGAATAATCGCAATCACTGCATCTGGATCCTCAGCCCATGGCTCTTGCAGACCCCCGCATCATTGATGCCACGAGAGCAGAACCTGCAGGGCTCGAAGGTAAGCCTAAGCCCCGCTACGATGCTGCATGCAAACCTCTGAGATCCTCTGAGCACTGGGCCAGGGCATGTAGCCCCCGAAACCCGGGAAGCGCGCATCAAAGTCCTCCATGCTGCTGACCTGAAAGACTGAGGACTTCGCAGATCCCCCTTTTCTGGCAGAGCATGGAGCCTTCTTCTCCAGGATGTCGAGCGCCTGAGCTGGGCCCCGTGGACTCTCTCCCTTCGTTTGTTGCGAGGAGAGTCCAGGGCCTGGCCTCGTCAGTGCTGTAGAGCAGCGGAAGTGCCGCGGCTTGCCTTGGCGAGTGCTTAAGAGACTGTTGGCCAGTGCTCTCCTTTCCCAAGCCATCGGAACCCTAAGGAAGTGAGCTGGCGGGATGACAGATCTGTCAGTCCAGAGGACGAAAGCAGCCGCTTTTCATGGGTCTCGAGTGGAAAATCGGATATGGGGCGCAGCCCGGGGTGAGCCAGTGCGCGAAACGCCTGTTGCACACGCAGCATCATCGTCCTAACTAAGAGTAAGACTGCTCATCGCATCTTGACACCTTGCTTCTGGAAGAGCGCCTGCCCTCCGAAAGAGGAGAAGCCCATCTCCATGGCATTCCATTCGGTGGACTTCTTCACAAACATCCTCAATAAAGTAGTCTTCCGCTTCATCTCCTCTGGCGTGTAGGCCAGATCAGGCACCCAGCAGGCTTTGAGCCCATAAGGTACAGCTGTCTGCAGCGGGAACTGACACACCGGCCCTTGAGAGATGGACTTTGCATCGAAAATGAGTACCGAGCTCTTGTCCTCCTGGCCATCGAAGCTCACAGAAATCAGGTAACCATCCTCCTCCCCATCGAGTCCTTCCTTTGGAACAAACAGGGGCTCTCCAAAGAACTCAGAAGCTCCTCCTAGCCACTCATCTATCTCGCCGCTCTCCACGTCGATCTTGGCAACCCCACCATATGGACCCACATCGCTGTGAGCCACGGCGGCGAAGACAAACCTGTGCTTCTTGCCGTTGTAGGCCGGGTTGACGCTGGTGAAGCCCAGATGTCGATCGCAAAGACTCCGCTTCGTGAAGGTCTTGGTGCTCAAATCCACCTTGGGGCCGTAGCAGCAGCAGCAGTAGCAGTAACAGTAGCAGGTACTAGTAGCAGGTGAAGGCACGAGAAATCTTCACACACATGTCAGGTGGTTTTCTTATGGATCCTCCGCCTCATAGCGCACGAGGGAGCGTTTGGGAACCTGGGTTGGATCCTGGACCTCCCAGCGTGGGCCAGCATCGACTTTGCCCAGGTCCCATCGCTCGGCTGCCACCAGGTCGACGACGACGCGCCCGCCGTCCTGCTTCACAGCGTGACGGGTAGTGCAAGCTTTACTGCAGCCACTGACATGACCTAGGCGGTTCGGTCGAGTTCACTGGCCATGCATCCACTAACGGTAACGCAGCACAACTTGTTCAACGGACACCAGGCAGCACTTGCTTCGAATAGCTTTTGCGTGCTGACTTTGATCCTTCCCCCGGGATGATGATGGGACAGCAACAGCAACTTGATCGGCTTGTTTGGAACTTACTGGCTTTCAGCATCCCGCGGCCGAGGGAACGCAAGATGGCATGGGTCGTTGGAGAGATCGAGCCTTACTGTATTTTGCCGTACTTCATGACATGCGCCTCTAGACGGCAGACATCAGAGAAACCCCGCATCTAAGACCCTGCTAACGAGTTCGTGGCCAAGAGCCATGGCCACCCCAGTAAGGCACCGGTCGAAGTAAGCAAAGGTAACAAGTAGTTACATGCAACTGCAACAACATGCCGTTTGGAGAAGGAGAAGCGGAAGGGACGACGACCACGACGACCACAACAACAACACCACCACCACCACCAGCACCAGCAGCAGCAGCCACAGTGACAGCCACAGCCACGGTTACGGTCACAGCCACAGCCGCCTCCACAGGAACAACAGCAGCAGCAGCAGCAACGGCAACAGCAAAGTCAATATGACGTTAGCATTCAACACGTGTCCACCTAGACAGATAGATGTTGTTCAAAACTTATCGCGATAAGTACACATCATGGGGCAACCGAATCCGACCAAGGACGCTCCAACCGATCATTGTCATCTGCTTCTGTTACGCTGAGGAAGGCAGCAAACGCTTGGGAACACCGCCATCATGCTTCATGGCAAAAGCATAGCATCCTCGAAGGCATTTGCGAACTCCTCGCAAACGAGCGCATCCACGGGCACCGTGACCTCTTGCTCATCGCGGCGAAGTCGAGTGGCGAAGATGAGCTCCGCAGTACCCGAGGGATCAAACTCAAGGACCTCTGCGAAGGTCTTACCGAAGGCCGCCCCAAGGCCATCCGCCTTCAGCGGGGGCTTGGCCAGAACAAGCCACTTGGGCGTAATCGCAAAGTCGGCAAAGCGCGTGAAGCCGCCGACGGAGAACTCTCGGGGCTTGGGATACCGGGGTCTCCAGGCGCCAGGGGCGAACTCCAGGTATTTCACCGTCGTCGAACCCAGCGAAGGGATCTGGTCGATAAAGCTAAGACAGCCCTCCGTACCACAAACTTTCGGGCACGAGCCAAAGCCCGTCTCGCTGTCCAAGGCCCCATCCAGATTCCAGGAGCCCTCGTCCTCGTTGCCGAGCACTGTGCCCAAACAGGCCGGGTCGATCTGGAAGGGCTTCTTGCTCCCCGCCGTCCCGACGGCAAGGAGCTGATCCTCCCAGAAAGTCATGCCCGCGTTTGCCGTGTGCTTGGGAAAGCCCTTGCGGGCATCCAAGGCACTCCCGCCTTCGCCTGGGGGAGTTCCGTAGAAGCCCTTGGCAAAGATGCGCTTGGCGAACTTGTCTCTGAGAAGTCCCTGGGTCTGAACCAGACGATGTCGGACGCACACCTGACCATCTTTGAAGCTTATGGCCAAAATGAACCCATCACCATCCAGCTCGTGTGCCACCTGGCTGTCTCCTTCCTTGAACTTGCCAGGCCCGTTCCGGAAGTAGGTGCCGGAAAGATCTGCGGGAATGCCCTCAACGTCCATAAAGTAGTATCCATCCTCCAGCTCGTCGGCTTCTCGAAACCCTCGCCTCCATGCATCAGCGTCTGCCGCCCGCACTGCGACGGCGCTGCCCCTGGAAGCGCGAACGACGCCTTGAAGTCAGGACAAGACGAAAAAACGAAGGGATGGGGGCTCCCAAGCCGACACAAGCCGTGCTCTACAGCTGAGGGCCTGGCCAGCTTTCCTGCGGTGGAGGGCTGCTAGAGCCAGAAGAGCGGAGGCTCCGAAGGACGGAGCTTCCCAGCGACTCCGACCGTCCCGAAGACTTGATGGGGCAGCGGCAGCTTGCTGAGCTTCCCTCGGCGGCTTGGGAAGCACCGGCTGGAGGAAGCACGGCGAGCCCAGCTCCATGACCACAAGTTGGCGGGGGCCCTCCGCCCCCCTCGTTGTGCCCAATGCTGTGGCAGCGTTTTAAATGTGCAGATGCGTGCAACATGCCTGGCCCTCTGATCTCCACCGCCGACCGCCATTCAATGAGGTTTAGCAGCATGAAGCTGAGAGCGAGACTCGGCGGGCACATCCTGGCATCGAATGCCAGGTTAGCATGAAGCTGCCGTCAATCTAACAGATCCTGAACTCGCTTGCGGTAAATTTGTGGTGCACAGTCGCACAATGTCGCACATACTGCAGTACAGGGCAGCATCATACCACCTTCATTCGGCGCTTGACTTCACTTCACTCTGGGCTTCAGGGAGCTGGCACGCTGTTGCAGGGCTATGAGGCGAGTGAAAGCAGTAAGACCAACATCAAGCCGTGTTTAAAGATAAGCCTCAAGCTCTCCGGGTCTCTCCTTGTCTTTCTGCAGTTCGCTCCCTTTCTCTCGCTCTCTCTTTCTTTCTTTCGGCAGGGTTATGGGCGAGGGGGTCTCTCTCTCTCTCTCTCTCTCTCTCTCTACCAGGCAAGAGCGAGCAAGCGGACGCTCACCCCCACGCGCGCGCGGGCGCGCACCTGCAGTCCACAGCAGGGTTTTGAACTTCCGCAGAAGGGGATCCCCCCTTTGCGGCTCGGCTATACAAAAGACTCTCTCTCCGTCTCTGTCTCGCCTCCAATTCCCGCCTCGATGGGCTGGAGTGCCAAGGCGAGGAGGCTAAGGTGCAGAGCCCTGGACGTGCTCAAGAGTTTGCAGACGTTTCAAATCTGATCCAAGGTGTTCGAGGCGCTTGGGGCTTCTGGTGGAGTTTAGGGTCATCGGGACAGCGGCACAACGAGCTCGGAGGTGGGCTTCTGCAACGGTCGCATCAATCAAGGCTGGGGACAGGACTCTTTGGATGGTGCCGAGAATGTTCGAAGAGTTTCATGCCTCACTGGGGAAAAAATCGCACAGCCTTCAACAAATTGTTAGTGATGCAAGCGCCCAGCGGAGTGCAACAACGATTTTTTTCTGTCATCCGTTGCCGTGTGGTCCACTCGAACAAAGGCACAAAGGCATCCAGCCGCATCTCATTTGCTTCGCTCTCCCATGCTTTGACCTGGTCGAAGACGCGTCGCAAACACAAGGTTGAAGGGGAGACAGCTGCCACGACTTCTACAGATCTTGCTGCGGCCAAGATACCTTCGGAGGTTCCTGCCTTTGAGCATCCTACGCTTGGTGATTCCATTCGCCAGGCCCTCCTGTTGAAGCTGCTCAAAGTGGAAACACGGGGTGATCAATCGAAAAGTCAACATGCTCACAAGGAATTACTTGAACGGCCCTGCTACATCCCTGCTACATCTTCCATGTATCGTACAACTCATATACGCATTGTGCAAGGCTTACGATGTAAAGAGTAATGAGGTGGGATGGCGCATGGCTGGACTCAGCCGTAGGCAAGGCAAGCAAGCATGGTTTCGTTGCTGCTCGGAAATTCTCTTGATCCGACAAGAATGGGCTGGAATGAACGAACTACAAAGCTACCGCGAGCCCGGCGAACTTCACACTCGCCAACAGCTGCAAGGAAAATGGGCCAATCAAAATCGACAGGAGAAGATTACAGAAACATGATCAATGTCTCAGACTTCCCAGCTAACTAAAGACAAGCCTAAGAGGCTTAAATCTGCACTCAGTGGCTCTCGCCATCGAAGTGGTAAGTACGGAGCAGCATGTCCGTGCAGTAGCAAAAGCCGTAGCGACCCTTGGGGCACCGGTGGTGGTCGTCATGGATGCTGGTCATACCACCGTGGCCGTAGTTGCCTGCTACCATGATTAAAACTCCCTGCCAGGCGATGGTTGCTGCGTGGGAAGGGATAACAAATGCACCCACCCAGATTGTGCCCATAGTGATGAGGAACATCTCGAGCGGGTGTTGGTATGATGCGTTCAAAACGTGTGGATCGTTGATCCGGTGGTGGTGTGAGTGCACGTGCTTGTAGACGAAGCGAGAGTGGTGGCAGCAGAATGGATCGCGTAGAACCACATCTCACTCAGAATCAAGTGCAACACCGCATTGAAGACCTCGCGGGTCCAGTGCGTTGACGCCTGCTGACGTGGCAGACATGGTGCCACTAGCCAGGAGGCTATAGGAATCATTACGAGCCAGTTGAAGTTACCGACAATAAGGCTGGCCCGATAAAGCTGCACCGGCTTCTTCCGGGCTGCAGCTTTTCTGATAGTTTGGCGATGACCGGTAGGGAGACATAATTGCCAACCAAGCCCGGCACCCAAAGGAGGAGGAAGTTTTCCCAACGCTGAGGACTCGCAGGCCAAACCAATCCCTGAAGATCCAATAGCTGCGTGAGAAGAAGTGTGGACATGAAGATCACGAAGGCCTTGTCGGCGAGCACGTCCAAATGCTCGACCTTCGTGGTTTTGCCCTTAGGCCCCGCATCCACATCAATTGCTTCTTCGCGCTCGTTCGCATTGTGCACTGTATCTGTGCAGTTTTGGATCGACTGAGCTGAAGCCATGGTAGTGCAAGGCAAGGACGGTACTCAGGATACTTCAGGCGTTGGCAACTGAGCCAAAAAACACACAAGGCAAACTCAGCTCGTCTCAGCGAATGCCGGCAAGGCCCTACAGCGAAGTTAGCTACTCAAGTCACGAGCTCCTCTAGTCGTCATCAGCAGCAGCTGTAACATCAGCTGTCCTTGGGTGTCAGGGTCGAGGGTTTAGAGTTGAGGGGTGGCATCGGACAAAGGGGCAGGGATTCAGGGTGAAAGAGATTAAACCTAATGGCCGGAAGAAATACCCAGAGCCGAACTCCCCACCTCAACATACACCGGATTACTTCCCCGAAGAGCTTGAACCGATTCCTTAGCGCCTTAACCCGATGAATCTGCATACCCGGATTGGTCTTCCCGTCCAGAAGATCTTGAGCCCTATTCTGGACCAAATGAGTTCAAGGTTTGCCTCTGATCCCGACGTAAACTTAGCTGGCTGAGCACACTCGCTCTGGCAACCCTGTGCCAGCCGGAGGGCAAGGTGTTCACGGCATCCTCCGCTTCCGGGCGGACCATCTCCACACCCATGTCGTCGCCTCACTTACTTCTCTCTCCCCGTCCTCGTCGCTCCACTCCCTGGCTCTCTTTGTTTTCAGGAAAGTGCGTCTCGGGTTTTCCCCCATCCACCTGTGCTTATTATTCCCTCTTTCTCCTGAAACATCCGGGTGGCCGCCATCCCCGTGCAGCTCCATCCTGAGGGTTGCTTCCGCGAGCGTCTGCGGATCAAGGCTGGTACAAGGGCTAAGTACACGAGCTGGCGAGCGGCAGCTTGGTGATGTCGAACTTTGGCTTCTTCAGAATCTTCACCTTTCCATGGGCCCGGCTCGACAAAACCCATGTACCCCTGCGCAAGACGACTCATCCTGGCTTTCGGATGGCATCGCTGACTCCAGCTCGCTTGCAGATGCGCTCCAAAACAAGCTGCATGAACGAGAAGCCGGGGCCCAGGCCTTGCGGATGAGGCAGTCCTGGACAAAGCGAAAGACACGACCCCGGGCTGAGGCCTGAAAGGGACCCCAATCTACCACCACGAACCCACTCAAGACCACATGCAAACCCGCGTGGCGGCAATCGAGGGCGACGGGAGGGAAATGAACCCCTCAGTCACGCTGAGTCATCGGAAACCCTGGCTCCTTCAGGGGGAAGATCCCCTGGGCCTGCTTTTCGATCTCCTGGAGTTTCCCGACATGGCAATCTGCCATACCAACAAAGAGACACACAGCCGCGAAAAGTCACAACACCACAACAGCAACATACATACAAGAGGAAGAAGATGTTGCTAGAGTGCTTAGTACAAAGGGCGTCTAATGCTGAAGGTAGCCATCGGAGCAACAAACTCAAGAATGACTTTGCTGAAGGCTTTGCTCCTTGCCGATGGACTCTGGAATCAGCTTCTTGACCAACTCACGCAGCTGCACCTGGAGCGTTCTTTCGGCTTCTGGCGCTTTCGGATCGGTGCTCGGGGCTCCCAAAGAGCCCGGATGCCGGACGGGAGCAGATCAGAGGCCCCCGCCTTGCTGGCCTCCTGCATCAAAGGGCGTATGGGGTCCAAGAACTCTTTCCTATTCAAGGTTTTTTCTACCGGCTTGGTTCGGTTGCTTCGGCAGCTTCTTCGAGGATTTCCAGGTCACCTGCTGCGCAGCAACGCCAGCTCGGAGCGGGACAGAAGGTGGTCTTACTCGCGAAATTGTCGACAGGCACCAAGAGCGAGGATCCAGGAAAAGCCAGGACACCAAGGAGCCCGATTTATTGAAGGAGCCCCTGTTAAAGACTGGGAAGTGGTATTCAGAATCTTCATTCCTTGCTACGATACACACCACAGTGTAGACTCATAGACGCTGGCTGCGCATTCCTGCGTCATGATCTCGGTCATCTTCTTGCGGATCTTGCGGATCTGCGCAGACCTCGCGGTGAGATTCCATGGCCCTGCCCTAACTGGACCTAAAAAGCCACAGTTCCCACACTGTGTACACCTTGCAGCTGAGCCACTGGGCATAGCAGTTGGCCTTCACCTGATCCTGACGGCGCTTCGTGAAGGCAATGCAGAACATGCGAACCACGTAGTTGTCCGTGGTCTTCACATCCACATGTGCTTCGATGAGCGTCTGCCACCTCTCAAAGCAGGCTGCACAGAGAAGCACGGCCATGTTGTATTGTATTCTATTCTACTAGCAAAAGGGCACAGCCAGGTCGCTTCTTGATCAGAGAGCAAATCTTGTCCCTGGTCAAGGTCATTCCATGGAAGTCGGTAAGGCAGCTACGTCCCTGCACCTGCCAGGCTCAGCTTTGGATTCAATCAAACCGTTCCAACTCTTTATCAAAGAGGTGATACCTAGAGCTGATGGAGTATCTCAAATGAGGACTTGGCTTGTCGTGTGCCCATGCCGCCTCCTCAATGCAGAGGCGGATCTTCTTGGAAGCCTGATCCTCGTCGTTGTTCAGGTCTGCAAGGTTCACCTGCCGCGGAGCAGGTTGGACCATCACTGTAAGGAATTCTCAGCTCGAACTCTGCAGCAGTGGCTTCCCGGCGGACACCGGATCCTCGAGATGGATCCAACCCACACAGTGGTGGTAAGCTTTTCTCTTACGCTGTACTATATCATGCTATAGTATGTTTGTCTATCTATACTATATCATATTCCAGAATATCCTTATAAAATATATTATGTAAAATAGTGAATCAACAAAAACTTTGTTCAAGCCCATCGTCCCTCCCCGAGGAAGAACCTCCAGGACGCGGCCCTTCAGCTCCTCGGTGGCGATCTTCGTTCCCTGGGTTCCTTGGATTTGCCGAGAGATTCCCAAAGATGTCACCAGAGGGTTTAGGGTTTTCGGCTTTCCTGTGGAAAAGCGGCTAAGTTTGGGGCTTGGAGCTTGCATTTTTCGGTGGATTCAGAACCATCCTTCCACCTGCAGCCAAGCGACGGCTGACCAGGGTCTTGCCGCACTGACGCACGGAGAACATGCCTTGTGCCAACCACTTGGGTTCTCAGATGTCTGTAGAATTCTGCTGATTTTCCATGATTGACAGCATCGTATTTCTTCGTCTGCTATGACGACGCTTTCGGAGCATCGGATCATTCCTTTATTTTCGTCCTGGTGAGTGCAGGACCAGACCCGCACGTAGATTGCAACAGATCCGAATGTTCCGGTCTGGACCCTCTTGAAGAAGCCTGCCTTCTCTTGGGCGTCTAAGTTTACATGTACAAGCACGTGTGTATGCATGTGAGTATGTATGTAAGTATGCAAGTATGTAAGTTCGGAAGCATGTAAATATGTAAGAATGAAGTTTGTAAGTATGTAAGTATGTAAGCATGTATTTTATTGTATTGTATGATATGCGTGTAGGTGTGCACGTGTGTGTGTGTGTGTACGGGTGCACATGTGTACATATGTACGTACGTATGTATGTATGCATGCATGTATGTATGTATGTATTGCGGGTATGTATGTATGTATGCATGCATGCATGCATGTATGCATGTATGCATGTATGTGTGCATGTATGTATGTGTGTATGCGTATGTGTATGTATATGTATATGCATTTGTGTTTGTGTTTGTATGCATATACATAATATGCCTATACATGTACATCTTGTATGTTGAGACAGAGAGAGCGAGAGACACATACAGAGACAGAGAGAGCGAGAGATGCACACACACGCGCACACACACACATATATATACATATATATATACACATGTATGTATGTATGTATGTATGTATGTAGGTATGTATGTATGTATGTATATACAGTATAATATAATATAATATAATATAATATAATATAATATTATATTATATTATATTATATTATATTATATTATATTATATTTTATTTTATTTTATATTATTATATAATATAATACAATACAATATAACATAATATGAAATTATATAATATATGATATCATGTATGATATAATATATGATATAATATATATATATATATAATATGATGTGATATAATATAACTCATTATCTATATACACACATTATGTACACGTGTCGTTAATACAGGCCAAGGGGCTGGGAGCCTTGATGTCGTACCATTCCTTTCGAAGGAAGGGGTCGCCGGCCTTCTTCTTGCCGCCCTTTTTGCCGCCCTTGGTGAGGCGCTTGTTCTTTCCGACGGCCATGGCAAACTCGAGCGCTTGCTCTCACTGGCGTCTCGATTTCTCCTGTGTGGACCACAATGGCTCCTGGAAGGTACAAAGAGGCTTCCTGCAAAGGCACGAGGGGCCGGGACGAAGGACCACTGCAACAGGTTGCAAGTCTCACAAGTCTGGCGATCTGAGCCCCGGCTGGACGTCACCGGTGTTGTAGTCCAGACCAACCCTCGGCTAAAGTCACACTCAACAAAAGGGTTAGACCACTCAAGGGCCTCCAGGCCCCGAGCCCATCGTAGGTCATTCCAGTGTCTGGATCGAAGGCCACTGCTGACCCCTGACAGGTCTGCCAGCTGCTTGACTGGCCGATTCAGAGCTCTTGGCCATCTATGCAACTTCGATCTGGCACCCACTGACTGAGGCTGTCGCTCCAAGGAAGCGGCTCTCCACATACATAACGTTCTGAGAATGCAAGCACTGCAGATAAGGAGCTCAACTGATGGGCCTTCTGCAATGTCTGTGTGCTGAGCAGAAGGCGGCCAAGAAATCTGCCCGGGTCTGCGGATTGTACCAGTCCACATCTCAGAGACAGGGGGAGATGCCGAGGATAGCAACTAGCAAGTTCTAGAGTAACAAAGGGAGGTTCGATAACCGAGGTGGGATTTGACGCTTGCCAAGGTTGAGCACATTCAGCGCGCATTCCACGATGCATATTTTGGAATCTTCCGCTGCCGACGTCCGGCACTCGTACTTTTCAACCCGCTCAGGCGCAGCAATCCAACTGCGCCTTCGAACTCCTTCGCGAAGCGGCAGCATCCACTGCTGGCAAGTTGCGGTGCACTCCTGACCATGCAGTCTGCACCCTTCGTTTTCAGCTGCTGAACAACAAAATGTTTAGCTTGGCATAATGGCAAAGCCCCCTTGCAGCTTTGACCGTTTATGTTTCTCGAAACTGCGACCTGATCGGGGTCCTGGGTCAGAACAGAACTATTCTTTTAGGATGTGCTGTAGCAGATGTACACAACAAATTAATGGATCCTGTCGTCGCAGTGCAAGTACCAGGGGTGGGAAACGCACTCGAAAGAAGATCACTGTGAGGCAAAACAGGGTCAGGGTACCAGTGGCACTTGGAGCATGCGCCTCCACTTGCAACACGCAACATCGAGCGATCAAACATAATCCTTCCTCATCACGAGATATCACGAGGCTTTCTGGACACCGTGAAAATCTGAGAGCCTGACGTCTCCGACAAGCGCCGCAGGTCGGTGCCAGATGTCACTGCCTGAGGGAAACCTCGGAGATTTGCAACCCGTGAGCACAGCGGGATCTGCGGTGATCCAGGTCAAGAATCCCTGCTTTGTCTGACCTGGCTGGCATTTTCACTCATTACAAGGACTTACATAGATCGTTGTGATGATCTTGTGATGCATCTGCTTTCAAGGCTAGCTGTGTAAGAAACAACTCGACATTGGGGTTCCGAAGCCTCCCTTTTTCACTTCGGACCTTTTTCATCGAAAATCTTGAGCCCGTTACCCGACAATGAGAATGAGCCAGCCTAGAGTTGGGTCGAGATGCTTCACATCATGCACTGTCATGCACAGCTCTACGCATGCCTTGAGAGCATTGGCCCCTATGCCGCGAACATGAGAAGTCGGTGAACATGCCGGGAAGTGAACCCAAGTTGCATCACTAGCGCTCGGTATCTGACTGTTCGTGAACGCAAAGACCACGCCCATCATGACTAGAACCTTAGCAGCAAGCAGGGCTAGATAGGGATGACCAGTCTCACGAAGAAGGTGTGAGCTAGTGTGATTGACTCTGTCGCCACTCGGTACGACATTGCTGAGAAGGACAACACCGAGGACAGTGCCAGCGGGCTTCCTGACATCTTTCACACATATTCGATATCTTCGCTATTACCATCTGCAGCATCATTCTTGTCACAAGCCACTCACACTGAAAATGATCCTGCAGAGAAGACAAAAGTTGTGGTGCTCGCAGTACAGCAGACTGGGCAGCTCACGAACGAAGCTTCTTCACAAGGTATACTGACACAAGGCTACTCTGGGCATGCACAGACAGAAGTGGGAGAGCGCACCGATGTAACAGGCCATTGGCCCTAGCCCGCTCTTTGTCTCAGCGCCGGCAGACCTGAAGATCAGCTTGAAGACAGCAGGCGCAGAACAGTTCTTTTGGGCCCACGCATGCCATGCAGCGGTCTGCCCCGACAAGCAACATGCAACGGTCGCAACCCTCACAAGCCCTCACAGCCTCCGCGCGGGAGGCTCAGCAATACGGCCCGCATTGCTGACCTCGACTCTTCACCCGTATCCCTTCCGTCTCCGCTATCAGCGCAGGGCTGCAGACCCATTGGAAAAAAGAGCTCAAGCAGCAACAAATCCAATTACAACCTCAAGCGCCCAGGGCCCAGGAGCCTCCAAAAGAGCCGGACCTTGGTCAAAGCGACTGTCTTGTCTTGGCGAAAATCTTCTCGCAAAAAACAACTCGTCAGCTCGTAGCTCCAAAAAACCGGCTTTGCACGCAGCAGGGGGGGATCTGTTTGTCCCATGCCGCCACTACGGCTGCTGGCACTGCTGCTGCTCTCCCACCACTACTAACTTCTAGGACGATGAGAGCAATAGCAGCAGCAAGATCGATGGGGCCCCCACAAGCTCCTCCGAGCGCCATTGCAGGACACAAAAGGAGATCGAACAACTGCCTCTTTCAGTACCCCTATCACAGAGTTTCGCAGAAAGGCGACTTGGTTTTGACTGCTTTCCATGGCTCTTCACGGAGTGGCTGGAGATGCGCTGTCGCGGTAGCATTGTATCGCTTGCGAAACTCTGTTTCAAGGCTCTGAGTGCAGGTGAGGCCCTGTACAAAATCCTGTGAGCCCGAGGCAAGGGGCCGCGCGACTTCAAAAAACACGGAGGCCCAGTTGCAGCGAAACAACAGCCTGGCAAGTCGCATAGCCCACACACGGTGCTCAAACAGTGTCAAGACAGTTCTAGGTGCAATCTCTCCCGCGACCTCCAACAGTTTGCAGATGGAGTCTCCCATCTCCTGCATTCTCAGCCCATGCTGCTCCGAGAAAGAAGCAAGCCACGACCGCATTGTGAGGCGCACCATGACAAGGCTTCACAAGGCTCTGTAGCTTCTTTCGCCACTACCTTTTCGCTCGCTCGCGATGTGGGCAAGCATGGGGTCCAGACCAAGTTGATGGTCGATGAGACTAGCAACTGCAGGAACCCAGTAGCAACTAGATCCAAAAAGGGTAAAGCGGTACGTCAAGGTAGCAACTTTGTTCACAGATGTGGAGTAGAAACCCGTTTGTAGTGGGACAAGCAGAATGATGCCATTATGGATCGCGAAGCGAAGACTCTCCTGATATCATAATCAGTGGCATTGATCCGAGACTGCCTTGTGCCATCGTATCCTGCGCCGTGTAATGTGATTCTGGCATGCTGGTCTGCAGTCGAGCTTCCCTCTGCTCATCTTTGACCTGCGCACAAGGGCGAGGGCACGAGGGCAGCCCTGGTCCTCCCCTTTGGGTCGGGAGTTGGGGCCTCCCTGCCCTTTTCGGTTTAGGGGGGTTTCGCACAAAGCCCGCGACCTGCTCCCCCCTGATGATGCTGCTCAGCGTCACCCGGCGCACCTCATGGAAAACCACAATGTGCCACACCGGCCACAGCACACCTGCTGTACCGAACAGAGGCAGCGTCCCAGAGGTCATGGTTTCCGGGCACGTAGAAGATGCGACGGAACCTGGCCGAGGTTGCCAAGTGACTTTCAGCACCAGGGATTTCGAGAACGGAAGCAAACTCTGCCTTGCTTCTTACAAAAGCCACTCGATTTTTGAACCCCAGGCCTGTCTCGCGGTACTGAATGTTAATCCCTGGAGACATTAAGCTTTTGGACTGTCATGTACGAACTCGCCGGGCAGGCTTGCTTTTCAGTACCGTTAGAGCAAATCTCAGCTGCGGCAAGGAGTCGGCCAAGTTTCCAGCCTGCCGGAAGCTCTAGGGCAAAGCAGCCCGAGCGTCTCAACTTCCCTGCGTGCCAGCGGATGTCAACATCAAAGCTGAGCAGGGAGCCAACATCAGCACGTCATCGCGGAAGAAGGACGAAGACAGGCTCTTGCACCTGGTGGCTGCTTCCCTTGAACCTCGAGCCTGCCTTTTGCAAGGTGCCTTATGAGCTCCAGATGAAGTGCACGTACCGCACTCTGAACCGTGAAAGTGCGATTAACATCTCAGGAACAGGTGACATGCCGTATGCGTCCCGAGGCACCACTCAGGCACTCCGTGCTGGTCGAAGAAGACATCACTCAACGCCCAGATACGAAGCTCCTCGGAAAGAAGTCAGGTAAGCCAGGAATGAAGGGCTGAGCGAGTTGTCCCGTGTCGTGCGTTTGACGCAATATGCTTGGTTTCTGGTTTTGGCGCAAGAGTGGTCCGTCGATTCGGTTTCTCTTGCGAGGGTGTGACGAGTCGGCACCGGGTCACTTCGGTCACCGATCAAAAGCGACTTGGCTACTTTGCAGGGGTAGACAGTCTTTCTGGAATAGTGCTTTCCTTCGACCTGCCACCCAAGCTTTTTCGCGATGTGTACAGTTGTGACATGACACAAACAGCTTTAGCTGCTAGTTTCTATTGACACTGCTATTCACTTTCCTTATGCCGCAATGTGCTCATTAACAACATTGCCCTATCATGCTTAACTCCTTCCCACCTTGCGAGGCCGTCGCCGATCCACACCGAACTTCGCCCAGCGCTTGGCCGCTGCCTGTGGAGCCAAGCTGTAGCGGCACAGTCAGGTTTTTGTTTCTTGCGGGTTCAAGGCCAGGCAGCCCTTTAGCACTTTATAGAGTGCTGTCGAAAGTCCGGTCTCGTCACGTAGTTGCTTGGCAATGTTTTCGGCTCATAACACTGCGCTGGGGCCGTGCACTCGCAAAGCGAAGCAGTAAAGCCCTCAAGCACAAAGAGGATTTTTGATTCTCTTGAGTGCACGATGCCACACACGCTGCCTTTCTGCGAGTGCGACGCACCGCACCGATACGTTCAGCTCTATTCACCACTTCAAAGCTTACTTGCACAGCCCGTAGACGGCATGATTCTCTGATCCGTTGGGTTTCCCAACAAGGTTTTCAGCAGGATCTAGAGAGGATGTGGTGGCTTTCAAAGACATAACATATCTATCTATCTACCTATCTATCTATTACCTACCTATGTTTCTAGGGCTGGCCAACTCTGGTTCTCTCGCACTGACTGTCACTTCAGCTGAGGAGGACGCGGAGTATTCCCAGCGTATGATCTTCTGGAGACCTTATAGGCATCATCATCAGTGGCATGCAGTGGCTGAGTTGTCTTCCCTAACATGCGCCGCAAGTGGCCCTCATTAGGAGCAACAGACAGGGTGGCAGCGCAGGAGGTTGAGTTTCCGCCATGCTGGTCTTTAGCAAAAAAAGCTGGTACTGTAACTTGCTGAGGTCCAGGCAACTGTTAACGCCATCGTTAGCCGCCTCGAGACTTTAGAGCATGCCGTAAACTACTTTTACACACACAGACACACACATACACGCGCACAGGCCACATTCCTTGCTCCAGGTACAGTACTCAACATTGGTTCGGGTGGTTTCGCTTACCGTTGCTCCTATCACGCTGCAAAGTTTTGGGCGTCTGAGATCCACATTTAGAACTTGGTTTTCGCATTGTCGCAGTGCCGTCACGCACCTTTCGACAGCAATAAGCAGATTGGTCAGGCAACATGACAAAATGCCATAGAGAGCGTGATGAAACAGCTCTGCACCTCGTAATGTTCGTCCAGCCTCCGGGCCTGACGGGAACAAGCAGCTTCGGCTGCTTTCTGCATGTGTGCTGAAACTAGGTCGAGCTCTTCGGAGATGGACGACACACGGCTCTGCGATACCTATAACAACAGAGAGTGCTGTGATTGAATGGAGCCGGCCTTGGCAAAGCAGGCATACGCTGCTTTGAAGTCGTCCAGGATCAGGGATGCCTTGGTGTGTCAGTGCATGACGGAGAGCATACATTGACATACGATGCATGCATGCTGCACTACACGTACGTACAAACGAGGGTGCCTCAGCAGGGGCTCTGGGAGCGACACCTGACCCGCTCGAACCAAAGGCTTCGACCAAATTGGATCCTGGCACAAGGCGAACTCTTTGCTGCGATGGTTCGCCTAGAGCAATTACCTCGAACTTGGTCGTTTTGCACACTGCTCTTCGAAGCGTGAAATCGATAAAGCGATGCTACTACTGCTGCTGCTGCTGCTGCTGCTGCTCCTACTACTACTACTACTACTACTACTACTACACCAAAGCAACAGCAACAGCAACAGCAACAATAATCACCATCACAACCACGAGAATTTCGCTATCATTGTGCCTTTTTCTGTGCGCCACATACCAGGCCATCCTGAACCATCAGGAAGCACTCAAAGATCATCGCAGAAATCATCCTTTCGAAATCTGGCTACTCGCCATCGTTCAGAAATCAACCGGAGGAGCTTCAGTGTATTTGTGTTTGCTTCGGGCCTACTTAAACATCGGTACCGATGTGACTTTGAAAACCTTTTCCGCCGGCAGTTCTTCGAAAACTGCAGTGTCGGATGCACTTAAACGAACGTTAAGAAGTCATGGAAGCATGATGCAAGTACGTCGACATCTGCGAGTCAGTACAGCGTTCGACTCTTTCGTTTCGTGTTTCCGAGTACAGCGGTAACCGAAACAGTGTTCGGTCCGATCGCTTCGGGGTAGGTAACACTAACAGCTATCATGGCGCTGCATAGGCAATAGTCGCAAGCCCATGGGCATGTTTTGAATATCCATTGATTGCTTCTCAAGTCTCGCACCAGAAACAATCAGCATCGATGCTATGAAGCCAAAACTGTCGAACAGACCTGGGCTTTCTCTTGTCGGAATGCGCGCGAAATCTGTAGCTACGGTGATTTCCATCAAACAACCACAAAGCATTGATGATAGTTGGTGTTCACATAGCGTCATCATCGCATCTTCACCATGGCTGCGTGCTATGACCACGGTGTTTGCAAATCAAGGGTTGACCCCGTCCACGCCTTCTCCGATGCAGCCATGGCGTCTGCATAAGCCTGACGAGCGACTCACTTGTGGCTTGCTCCTTCAGAGAGAGCTGAGGCACAGCCACAAGTAGCCTCCTTGGGAAGCTCCAGCTTCAAGAAGCAAGCGGCCCGGTTCGAGAGGACGACGGCCTGCCAGGCAGAGGCGTGTCATGCCCTGCCAGTGTGGCCAGCAGAAGCCCACCCCCAACGGCACGCTGGCGCTTCTTGCCCGTCCTCGTCTTTGGACTCCATCATGGAGCGGTGGTACAAAGCCCTTCGGAGTCACAGTCGCAAGGGACCCAAAAAGCGCAGAAACTGCTCTTGGCTGGCCCGATCCGGCCTGGTGTAAAGCAGGACTGCCACCTAAGCCGAGACGGTGATCAACAACAACTGCAAGCAGCCACAACCGTGTCGGGCGAAGGAGGCACCCCTCTTCTTTGCGGAAGCCACCGCTCCCAAGCCCGGGCAGCGGACCCCATGAGTTCCCTGCTTGAAGGCCAAGGAGGCGCCCTTCAGGAGCTCTGAAACTGAACCACACTGTCATACCAAGTACTGGAGTATACTGGAGTCATACTTCCAGTCTGCTTGGAGGCCTCCTTGAACTTCTCGATCCGCTCGACGGCCGACACCGGGGCATCCGGATCGTCCCCACCATCCCGATCATTGTAGAGGGCGGCCTGCGCCACGACATGAACTCACCCCGCACTCGTCACGGCCGGTCAGAACCATCGGGTCATGGAGTGTAGCGATGCCTCGCACTCCGTTGCCAAAGTCAAGAATTGACCTGCCTGCCAACAAACATCTGCAGGTGCTAAATGCTCTTCGAAAAAGCGCCGGCTGCACCGTCTTTCCAGCGCAGCTGAAGCCCCGTTTGAGGGAGGTCAAGGCCTGCTGGCCAAGCACCGCAGGAGGGCATAGGCTAGGATCAAACTTCGGGTTCTGGCGTTATGTGATCATGCCTTGGACAAGGCCATCATGGTCTAAAGTCTAGGTACAACAGGACAACTAAGACTTGCAGGTGGCCGTTGCCCATCCGAGGGCCTCAGCCTCAAGCCAAAAATACGTCGAACCGAAACAACTGAATGAAGGCATACAAACCGGATGTTGTTAAGGAGGAGTACACCGAGCCGTATACCTCGATCGGGAAGCAGCGCACCGTTATCAAAGACTTTCCGCTGTACGTCCTCTGACTCCCGCGACGAAAAGATCGGCTCTGACTCTGACCTTCCCAATCCTTTGTAGCCTCAGATTACATACTTCGTATTCCATGGCTGCACATCTGCGCTTCAAAGAGCATCTATCAATCCCCAGGTGTCAACCCAGATCCCTGCCCTTCCGGCCCTCGTGAACTGAAGAGCACCTCGCGATTCTTGGAAAGTCGGAGCTCAGCCGTGGCCCGCCGCAACCAGCCCTGCGTCCGTCATACACTCTCCAGGCTCTTGATCGTCTATGTAGTCAGCCATGAACCGACAGTTCGGGTTTGTTCTCAAGTGATGTTCATCATTGCTAATCTGCTAATCTGCGTGCGAGCCTCTAGGTGTGGATTTTTTTGGAACTGCACGCCCTGGTGCTGCGGCACACACTAGGCTGACGTACCACCAGCATAGAGGGCAGCAAGAGTACTCAACAGCTTCTCACTGAGTTCTCAGTGCTTGGTGTTCCGTGCACCCGAATTCATGGCTGCAGCTCCGCAGCTTCTTTCCCGTCCTTCTCAACCTCGCCCTTCTCGCCCTGCCCCTCGCGCTTCGACTCCAGGCGCAGTGGATGCAGGAAGAAGAAGCAGAGGCGACAGAAGAGGGTCACCGGCTCTGACAAAGGAAGCCAGCTGGCACCCCGGGGCATCGGGCCTTTGTAGCGGTCAGCCCCAGTCAGCTGGACACCGGGCTGGGACAGCTCAGCGAAGGTCATAAAAATGAACACGAGCAGGAAAACCTGCAAGCCCACGTAGAGCCCACCGAAGACGTACCTTGGCTCCGGACTACACATGACCTGACAACACCTCAATGCCAAGTCAGTAATGCCGTCCACAGCAACTGCTGCATACGACGTGCACCCGATCAACTCAGAGTCGCTCTTTCGAGCATTGATTTATACTTCAAAGCCGTGGCACCATGACACCAGGCGGCATTTGCTCACCCCCTGTGGGCGCACAAAGGCCAGGAGGAAGATGGCCCAACACCAGAAGCCGATCTGAAGGCCAACGTATGGAATGCTGTGTGCGAAGACTGTGTCCACACTGTGGGAAAGGACCGGATTGAAAATGCCTACCAGCCAGAAGCAGTTCGTGGTCAAAAATACGAAGGCTGCAACAGCCTGGAGGCACCTCTTGCTCCACTTCCCTTGCCATTCGCTCTCGCAGTGGCGATACAACTTGAAGATGGCATAGCCGTGCATGAGGCCCGTGATGAAGAACATGACTGTGGCAGCCTCCATCCAACCCGGGAAATCCATGGCCACACAAATGGACCCTTGCCCAAAGACGTGGGAAATCGAGTTCTCATCAGGGTCATTGTTCCCTGCGAGCCTCGCCACGATCGGCACGACCAAGCTGAGGAGGATGCTGCACCCCATGAGGGTGAGCGGCTTCTCGAGCACATACTTGAACGCTTGACACACCATCTCCGAACTCTCTTTGAGAGGCCTTGAAAACTAAACGTTCCCCTGGTTCGAGCCCGCCACCCTGCAAACTGGGGCATGGTGCTGAGACTCTACGGACCAGCCCGGGACGCAGCAGTTAGACAGTTAGAACATATGGGCCTTGGGCCAGTCTGGCTCCTGGATCGTTGCGTCCTGGTGAAGGCAGGGCAGAAAAAGCTGAAAGCAAAGGAAGCTTCATCAGAGTGACCCCCAGACTCTGAGGGAAGGACCACCGCATCTTCCAGGCTCTTCGCCCAGTCAAAGAGCTTGGCAAACACAAGCGCCTCGGACCGATCGGACGGATGTCTCGGGTCGGAGACTCATGGAATGTTGCTAGCCGTACAAGCCGAGCTGCCCGATTTGACATCAAAGTGGCACGCTGTGCGGACTCTAAGGCATCGCCACCGAGTTCCAGAGCCTGTGACTTGATTCGTTCAGCTCTTTACGGTTGCGGGCCAATGGCAGGTCCCACGACGATGGCAGAAGCTGTACAGCCACATGTCCACTGCTACACCGGACCCCTGCCTGACCGTAGAGTGAGAGTGCCGTATTCCATTCCTGGTCAAAATGTTAATCTGTCGCAACCTTCAGCAAAACCTAAACTAATGTCACAGCCAGCCTTGTCTTTGAAGGCTTTGTCTGCGGCTTGCTTTGTCTCCTGTCGAGCATTACGCCCCTTAAGCTCACTGAAATCTCCGTCGCGACCAGTGCAGTATGCATCTGACACAAGAGGCGCATTCAACAAGAATAATGACCGGCAATGTGAAAACAAGCGGACGGTCCTCCCACGGCCGTTGCTCGGCTGTCTCGGTCTCTGCCTTGGCTTCCGGCGCCTGTGCCACATGCTGGAAGAGGGCGGCAGCGCGTTGACTCTGAAGCGCCGGCTTGCAGAGCACAGAGCTCACAAATCTCACAGATGCTCACAGCGCCTGCGCCTCCTCGCTGCCCAGGGCCGCCTCGAAGCCCGCCGGCAGAGGCGCGGCCGCGAGACCCTGCAGAGCACTCGGTCATTGCGGGTTTGGCTGGGAGTCAGGCTAAGCGGATTGCTTTCTGAATCTGTCCTGGAGGGTTTTGGGGTGCGTGAAGCAAGCGCGAAGCAGAAGATGCAGGCAGTCGGCAGCATGTGCTCTTTTTCTAAAGGACTCAGTCAAGACAATCGAGATCATGGGAGTCGTCCTGAAGCTACCTGCCCTGCGGGCAGTCTGCGCGGACAAAATCTGCCGAGGCCTTCAAGCCAACGGCTCACTTCTCCCTCTCAGTGCCCTCCCTTCTGCTGCACGGCCATCGGCTTGGTCAAAAACTCCTCATAGTAGTACTCGTGGCAGTCCAGCTTGCCCTTCTTCCACGGTGGATAGCCGACGGACTTTGGGTTGGCCCAGGCGCGGAGGCAATCGTAGAAGTCCACGAGGCACGGCATCTGAGCGCTGCGAGCGTAAGGGTTGCGAGAGGTGCGTTGATTGATTGAAAAACCAGCGGGCACGCTTCGAGCCAAAAAGGTAGCCCACGCAAATCATGACTTGAGCGCCTTTGCTAGCTTGTGCAAGCAACGGTGCAACTCCACGGGTGTCCAAATGGATGTGTCCAAATGCTTGATTGCCCAAAAGCGGCCCACCTCTGCTCCAGCGTCGCGACGCTGCCGCTCGGCTTCGGCTTCGAAGCCTTGGTCTGGGACGACTCGAAAGCTCCATCATCATCATCATCATCATCAAGTTTTGTCCGGGTTCCCGGCGCTTCTGGCGAAGCTCCCGAAGGCGCCTGAATCTTAAAGCACGACGGTGGATACCAAGAACGACTCGTCTATCATTCTGGGCGTGGCATCGGGAGAAGAGCCGCTGTTATCGGAGCAGTCGCAATTGCCCATCGCAGAGGCACTAGCGGCCGCATGGTTGCTTCAGCCACTACAAGCAGCAGCAGCAGCAGAAGCAGCAAATGCACATATGTGAGGGAAGCAGTGGGGCCAGCCGTGTCACTGCTGTCCCTGCCCGGCCTCTTGTAGTCTTTCATCTCTTTAACGATCGGCTCCATCACGAAGTGAAGCTGCTCCCCTTCTTCGTCCTCCAGCTCGCATTTTTCTTCCTCGGACCTCTGCTTTGCGCTCAGAAGGACTCACAGGCAGCTCCGGACTCATCAGTCATCCGGAATCGATGGCGCCAGAGGCACCCGACTCCCCGCGAGATCCCCCCCGGGAGCCCGACGGACCCGGAGGGATGCTCCACTGCTCAATCTCCTTCTTCCTCAGCTCTTCGAGACAAGCTCACACTGTGATGCTCCAGCTCCTACTATCCTCCAATGGCCGAGCCGAGCGGCTTCCTCCGATAGGCCACAAAAGTCTCGTTTCGGCCCTCACGAAGACACACAGATAAAACAACCGGAAACAAGAAAGGAGATGTGAGAGCGTTCGGATGCCCAAATCCCTCAGGCATGCCTTGCGCCTCTCCTCGATCTTGGCCTGTGCACAATTCGTGAATCGGTGCGTGATGTGCTGATGCGCTGCAGTGAAACCAGGCCTGGAGATCGAGGTACCGCTGCTGTTCGGTCCCGAACCTCAGCGGCCGAGGACGTCAGCTGTCGACTCCGGCTGTGCACTGAGCCCAGGAGCCAGCGCTGCAGCAGCTGGCCATGGACCTTGTGCCACGTGAGGGCCTCGGATGGACAAGCCGGACCGTGTGCCGGAGGCATTCTGCAGTCTGCTTCAGACTTTTTGGGGTCCTCTCACGAGCCGCAAGTCGAATAAAAAGATCCTGTCCTGTGAGCGAGCGCCTGTCCTGCCTGGTTCTGCAACCCACTTTGACGCGCGATGTTGACGTTTCGGCACTTGGCGCCGCAGGTTCGATCTTGCCAACATACCTACTTTTCCCCTCCTAGTGTCGCATTTCGCGCTCTTCCGAAGCTTCTCACAGCATCCCACGGAAGTGTCTCCCTTCGAAGGCTCGACGACCCATGGCTTCTTGAGCTTTGAGCTCTTCCCAGGTGCACGGCCCCCTAGAAAGTGTGGACAGGGCCAAGCTCACTTTTTTGCACTTGGGTTCACAGGGTGTTCGAAGCAAGCTTTGGTCCTTACTTGAGGTGCTCCTGGGTCTGAAAAGTCCGTGCTCGATGCTGGCAAGAGTAGATGGCCCGGCCAGCTTTGGATGCACAGCGTGTGGTCTCATGCATCAGTTTTAGATACTTGAGGTGTGATCTGCACAATCAACACACTCAAGCTGCCAGCTGTGCTGCTTCCGCGAAGGAGTCGGATTGACAAGTCATCGAAAGCCAGATGCCGGACAGCAGCTTGACTTCTGAGTCCCCCACCCACTCATCAGTTTCAAGTTGGATCCTGAATGCGAGCTTGCTATACTGCGCCATGTTTGAAGTTTGCCAAGAATCATTAGAATCATCATCATCACCATCATCACCCAGGTCACAATCATCATCACCATCGTCGTCATCATCATTATAATCATCATCATGACATCATCAGCAACAGTAGCAATGTCCAGCATCGTTCGCAGCTGGAGATTTACTGCAAATAACACTGAGACTTGACTTGTGCGACTGGCATCTTGGCTCTTGCCGAGCTTCCAGTAGTCATCCGTGACCTTGCCCTTCGCTTTAATCACCTCGTCGCACATGATTCGGCGAGTAATCGGCCCGTCCTGCGACTTGCTCCGCGGCTTTACGACTAGTATCTAGAGCTTGCAGCGGTTTGCAGATCAGCCCCTGCATGCACTGCATGCTATCCTCTGCGGGCTTCTTCCGGATCACCATTGCTGGCTTGAACACCTCGGTCGCGCGAGGCTCGAAAACAGTCAGGGAAGCCATGCTGGGCCGGGCGCCAGGCGCAAACCCACTGGTTTTGGTAGTTGTTGGTGGAGATGAACTCATCCACCCACTTCTTTTCCTCGGCCAGATCGCTAGGAGAATCCCGCCACACAGCCCAAAACTCGGCAAGTTTGCGGCAAGCTGCTGCTTGTAGCTGAAACTCGAAGGTGGAGCGCAGCCTTTGGCCACATACTGACATACGCAAACGCAACTTGGCAAAAGGTGCTTGACAAGGCGGAGGACGGAGTGATGACAAGTTGCGCCAGCAGGGACCCCACTACGACTACACTCCGATATTTGCAAGCATTCGGAAGGGCCAGCGGCGAGACTCCAAGGGCGAGGCATCGCGAGGCATCGCGAGGCCCGAGGCGCGCGCGAGACGCTTGGACACAATCGAAAGTCCGCACAACGAGCAGTACCCGCACGGGAGAGCGAGAGACTTCGGAACCGACAGCAAGCGCACCGGACGAATCGAGCAATCTACGCTCTTGCGGAGTCTTCGAGTGCGCAGTGCCTGCAGTATCGCGGGGTCATTTCCTCAGTCTCCGACGTTCAAGCGTGGGTCTTGGGTTTAGTAAGCACGCAAAGGTCGGCCTACGCCGTGTTCAAGCCTACATGTCCCGTAGTAATGTTGTGGACACTGCAATGAAGCCAAGTCGAACCAAAGAGACAGTGCCGAGACAGTTCTCTTGTCGACACAATGGCGTTCTGCATTCATGTTCCTTCCGCAGTTGCCCAGTGCCATCGAGCCGCCCATTCATCTCACGCTCGACACGCTCCAGCTCCCGCTTCTTGTCCTTCTCCAGAAGATCTCGGAGGAGGCCTTCCTCCTCCTCCCGCTCCCCCTGCTGGCGCTCCTTCCTCTCACACCACCTTCGCTTCGCCGCCTCCAGCTCGCCTCGGAAAAAGGCAGCAGGACGATCAGCTGTAAGACAACGACCAACCAGACACAAAAAAAACGGTGGTTTCTTCTTTGCAGGAGATTGGCTCTGCTTCTCCCGTATGAGTCGGGTCAGCTCCGCCTCTTCGTCCCCCTCCTTCTCACCTTCCACCCGCAGCTCCGCGGTCGCTTGGCCCGGCTGGCCGGCAAAGGTTGGCGATTGCTCGCCTTCCTCCTCGTCCGCTGAGCCAGGATCTGGAAAGCCTTCAGGAGGACCCAGGTTGAAGCGAAGGAGAAAGCTCTCCACCTCTGGCCGCGGCTTCCGGACACGCCTCTGCTTTGTGAGCTGTCCCGCGCTCGCCTTTAAAACTTCCTGGGTCTTTGCATTCGCCCGCTCGTCCTCGCTCTCGCTCGCCAGCTCCTCGTCGGCAAGAGCCACGTGGCCTCACAGACTCAAGGGCAAGTGTAGATGTGCTCAGGCCCAGAATCCCTCGCCTCCTTTAGCCAAGGTGCCTGCGTTTGGCAGGGCCTGCCTCAGGAGCCCGGTGTTGCAGCACCAACCAAAGCCTTGAGGATTTAGCTGGGCATGATGGCCCAGGGCTGCCGCGGCTTTGCCGAAAGCAACCGGATCCGTTCCCGGCGACGACTCCCAGATGACTGCCACTGAGGCCAGCCCCAGGCGCAGTCCACCGCGCTCTTTGGCATCTCCGGCTACGAACTTCCGCACGGGGAATCCAGCAGCACGAGGGTTTGACATGCTAACCCTGAGGTGTGCTTGGTGGTTGTAGTTCTTCAGATGTCGCTTCGCCACGACATCCTTGCAGCAGGCTGCATTCATTGATGGCACCAGTGGATTGCCATCCAACTGTATGTGGACCGTCACACCAAGGGGCCCACGACGAGTGGCGTCTCCGGGCACCGGCAAGCCCTCACCATCGATCACAAAAGTGACATTACACGCCTTGTTCGGCGCCAGCTTCAGCAAAGGGTTCTGGAATCGTATTAACACCATACTTCCTTTGAACGTCGGCGACCACGCAGACAGAACCGGGTCCGTGGCCTTTGCACGGACCGTCAGCGGCATCGCCAGCTGTAGAGCACCGGTCTCTTTGTTAGACTGCCGGAGAAATGCATGTGGCTTGTGCCTGAAGACCACGACCAAGTCACCTGGAGTGGTGTTAAAGCTTGGCCAATGGCCATCTCCTTCCAACCTGTACTCGCTCCCGTCGGCTTGGCCCGGGTCGATCTTGATATTCACGGTCTTCAGGTTCTGATTCGTCCCTCCGAAGGCCCGCTGCATCCGATCCCGCTTGACCTCTCGGATCTTCAAGCCACCTCACAGTCAAGAGGAGGCCGGCTGCAATGTCTACAGCACCCGATGCATTGAACAGCATACAATAGCATACAGTACTAGTAAACTAGCATCATGGCAATTGAATGAGTACCGTCCCACGACCCTTCGCCCAGTTCCCACCTCTCAACGCCTTCTCCAGGGAGATCTTGATCTCAAGGCGGAGGGCGGCGGCCTTCGGCAGCTTCGGAGCCTTGGACTTCAGCAGGTTCTGAACCTCCTGGCCGCGGGGACTTCCGACTGGATACCAGTAGTAACACCAATTAGTAGTCGTAGGAGTCGTCGTCGTAGTACTAGTACTAGTACTAGTAGCAGCAGCAGTAATGTGTCCATGAGCAGAGCCACGAGTTTTGTGGCAGGTTTGTGGGCTCGTCCTGCGCGTTGACACCTTCGCTTCGGCCCTCCTTCTTCCCGGACCAGCGACCCCAGAAGTTCGAGTCACTGTTCGTCTTCTGCGAGTAGAAGGAGGAGTTCATCCCCTGCAAAACAAAGACCGCAGTTCAATAGATTCTTGGCGCTCCAGAAGCCCCCAAACCTGTAAATCTACAAGGCAGCCCTTGCCTGGGACTTGGCTCTTGCCTCGTCGAAGCGGGCGCGGTCGTACTGCCGCCGCGTGGCGCGATCTGAGAGGATCTCGTACGCCTCTTGGGTTTGGGAGGTTTGGCAGGGCTTTGGGCTCGCCATTTCGGAGTCAAGAGTCTAGACTCCTTCAGGCTGACTACAACCGCATCCGACGAGGAGAGTACTCGCTGCGGCATGTCATTCGCCAGACGACGCACAGCACCGAGAGGGGCCTCCTGGATCTTCTCGAACTCGTCCTGCATCTCCCGGAGCTTGTCGGGCTTCTTGTCCCTGTTCTTGTCCGGGTGGTACTGCAGGGCCAGGCGCTTGTAGGCACCCTTGATGTCCTCCAGTCTGCCAAGGAGGCAAAGGAGGAAAGCATCGTCTCGGATCACATGGGAAGACTACTCTTCATCGCCACGAGTGCTTTGGCTTGCCGAATTGCCCAAACGACAGCAATTCCGAAGACGACTGACACGCAAGATGCGCTCAGTCGCTGAGGCGACTACCATCAAAGGGCACAAGGTGCGTTGCCCCTCCAATAAGAACTGAATTAGAAGCTATGGCTCTAACCCTGGGATACCATGGTGCATATCGACCCCGGAATGCCCATGTCCTTGACCGATGCGAAGTCATCCACCTCTAGCAGCTTGTAGTAGTCATTCTTCGAGTCGAACTTCCGGATGGGTGCCACCTTGAAGTCCGCCTCATCGTTCGGCTCGTAGCCGGGATCTGTTCCTCAGATATGGATACGAAGGACTAGACCGCACGCATCATTGAGCATGAGATTGCGATGGGAGGGCCGCCGGTTTTTGCCTTAAGCCAGCCCAGCAGCGTTTGCGGATCAGATTCCGGATCTTCGTAAGCTCTTCCTCGATGTCTTGGGACTTGACAAGGGCCTTATACAGGCCCGTGTCTTCCCACTTCACCTTCGGGCCGGTGTAAACATCCAGGTAGTCGTTCTTCTTGGGTCGCTCCTTAGCCTCGGCTGAGCTTCGGCAAAGCCTCTTTCTATGGGAGCCGCCATGTCTTCTGACAGAAAGGGCAAGTTGCGAGCTGAGCCTCCTCCTGGCGCAGCGCATGCGTGCGGGGGCCCCTAACCAAGCCTCTAGTGCTTCACAACCTGGAGCGAAGACTCCAATGCCCTTAAACTTAGAAGTGGGTGCATGTGTGGGTGCTTGAGGAAGACTTGCTTAGATGGGAGGGAGGTCTGAGAGGGGCCGTGACGCAAGGATCTAACCGAGTCATCGTGAATCAGCATGTAACCCAAAAACGGAATGTCGAAAACATGAGCGCCAAAGAAACCAAACAAGAAATCCAAGAATTACAACCTAAACAACAGAAGCGCATGGTGACTATCGTCCCCACATGATCTGCATAGATACTTGCGGCAGCCAGAGCGCGATCTGAGACAAGATGTTGCACAACTGCAACCCCTGCTCGCTTCGAACAGCCCGTTCGGAGCATCTGCAGCCTACTTTTGACTCAACCGGGCCTGCTGCTTTGCCAGCTGGGCATCGAAGGTGACCAGCTGATTTCCAGTCGGGGCTGGCCTCTCCTCGTCATTGCGTCGGCTTGGAAAAGCGGAGTCCGGAGTCCGCGCTTAAGCACTCGATGCCAGTGTCATGTTCAAGCTGCGCCACAAAAACTCCGTCCTTGGGTTTCTGGCCATTGGGCCGGTGCATGCAGGGCCTTAGCTCTAGTGGATGCGTCTCCCAAGATGTCAAAGGTCTCGTAAGGTCTGTACCCGCAGCTGGCCCTGGAAAAGTAGTGGAAAATCAGGGGGTCAGGCGCACACACGCCCTCAAAGATCTTCTGTCAACATATGCAGTAGATTAAGTAGATAGCATGGCTGGCTGGTCGTGGCTTTGTTTTTTCCAGTCTCTGCTCCAACGCGATGCAGTTTTGTCTAGATGCAGTCGATGGGTTCTGAAGGCAGGCTCAGCACTGCTGCCAGCCTCAAGCATGAATTTGCTTGGAGCCGCAATGCTCGGGCGGCACAAGTTCCACACTCAAAGCGGAATCAGGCTGAGCAACGTCGTCTCCCCTGTACTAAAGCTGTTCTGTGCCAACTCTCACATACTTTGGGAGCTTGGATTTCAACAGATGATTTTAGGATCTGTTTGCTGAGTCGTGCCGCTTGGGTTCGGAGGTTGTTCAGCTTATAGTGGCAGACTGAGAATTAGCCTGACATGCCTTAGCAAGCTGGAAAGACCGTCTTTCCACCCGAGAATCTACAGAAGCCCTTAGGGATGCTCGACGGGAGCATCTCGGGTTCACAGGGACGGGTGCTTTCCATTCTTTTTCCGCTCACAGGCAACATTAAATTTGGAAACCCTTTGAGACAAATGCTCGGAAGCACCTGGGACACCTTGACTCTCTGCCCACTCTTCCACCCCAGTCCCTTCTCTGCGAGGTTTCCCATGGCAAAGACAATCGCGCGGCTTAACTTCTGCTTGACAAGCTTTGGTCAAAAAATGTGGCTCAAGCTGGCTTTGCCACGCCAAGCTTCTCGTTTACTGCACTGCCGCCCAGCGGAAGCCTTGAGAGCACCCCATGGGCCCTAGCAATCCGGAAATGGGTTGGGCGGCTGCACAAAGTGTGGTTAACATCGGCCCCTTCTGTGCCCGCACCATCAGAACACGCCTGGTGTTTCCGATGGATAGGTTTCGGGCACTTCAGGGCCTGTGAAACACCTCCTACCATGCATGCTGCGATGTAGATGTCTTGAAACAAGCAAGAGACTCTGCGATGCAAGCGCTGACGTCAGCTCGCTCGTGGATGCAAGTAGTCGGGCTTGCACAGAGAGTCCACTTGCCTCGCTCCAGGAACAGGTGTGCAGACCGACAGAAAGCAGTGAAGCTGAGAGGTCCGACCGAAGCAATCGACTTCACTGCACATGGATCTTCACGTCTCTGCTCACATAAACGGCTTCACTTCCGAAATGCATCCCGGCATTGCCTCTAATCAGCTGCCAGCCACCAGAGCGGAGGGCGGAGCCTGGGTCGAGTCTGTGCTTGGCTCCACGTTACGCACTGCCACTTCGCGTGAGGACCTCTCCCTGCTGCAGGTGAAGAGGCACAAATTGACAAAGCTACCATTTGCATCAGTCGTGGCTTCGCAGATCGCTTGCGGGATGGGACAATCAACTGAAGATATTGATGCATTGTGAACTCGATGCGTGCGATGCGGGAAGACGCCCTCACTGAATCTGAGGCAAATTTTCCCGTTCCCTCTGATCTGGGCTAGTGGCTGCAATCGTCTGAGGCTGCGGTCGTGCTCCCGATGTTCGGGCTGACCTCGAGACTCTCTGAAGGCGAATGTCCGCGGCTTGGTCTAGAGGCCTCCAGAGGGCTTGGGGCAGAGGGTCTAGCGTAAAGCGCTTAGCACTTTGAGGTTCTTGTTGCTGGTTGGGGGCATCAGGGTTCTGATGGTGAAGTGCAACAGGACTACCCGGCACCCCGAAGATAGGATGAACGCAGACGGAGAACACGAACCCTCTTAGTGCATTGTCGAGCTCTCCGAAACCCTGAACCTGCCCAAAACTCCAAACTAGTCTGCCACAAGGTCCAATCACATGATCCAACTCGCAGCACAGTCGATGATGAAGTCCTGTTTAATGGCTTGGAGATGCAGGACTTGAGTTCAGGCTTCACTGGCCCTTCACCTCATGAGATCGGCCGGAGTCGGATGCCTGTAGGGAACCGACCAGGTTCAGGTACAACAGCCGGGCCCGCATAAGTTCAAACTTTCTATAGGCTGAATTCCTTTGCGACATGGCAACCGGCCGTGACCGGACTCGCTCAGTGCAGGGCTGCGGTCGCCTCATGCGGTTGCCGCCCTGCCTGTGACAGAACATCTGCTCCGAGCAGGGCTGCACTTGTCCAAGAGAGGCACTCGACAGCTCTGAGGCAGGCGCACTGGTGGCGCGGACGGCGGCCGCACGGGAGTGGGCGTAGGAGTCCACGGTCTAGGAATCTGGCCTCTCTCGTCTTAAGCTCTCTCGCAAAAGAGCCGCAGATGCGAGTGGCGCGGATCCCTGCGCGGCTCTGGCCTGCAGGCATCGAGATGCGAGGATCTGGCCTCGGAGCTCGGCTCACTTCCGCGTAAAGCCTTTGGCTCCTCGCTGGGCGGGGCCCCGACTCAAAGACTCGCGGGTTCCCCGGGTAGCCTTTGGCCATGTCCTGGGGCTCTGAGGAAACTCCTCTCGAATCCGACTCGGATCCACTCAGCTCCAGGCATACATGTGGGTGCCTAGGCCGAACACTATAGACTCCCCAGGTTTTCGCCGGCCAGGTGAGACAGCTCATGTCTTGCCAAGATGCATGGACCTCTCTGTTTCTGAAAGACCTTCCGATTGTGCTCGTAGGCAACCTGTCCAGACTATAATAAACATACATCAACCGACCTGTGTTGGGAAAGACTGTCCGTTTGAGGCGCTCAGTCTCAACCAATCCCAGCTTCAATTCGACGCCTTGACATGAGGATTGGGCCGGGTTCTCCCTGCACAGCAGAGGTCCACGAACCTGCGCAGCACTAAGTAAACTCATGCGCTTCTCTGCGAGTACTGCCTCTGCCCCGGCCCCCACTCTGTTGTCCCCACGACTCAGACCGGCGGCGGACAATCGTGGCCCGGCTCTTCCTAGCTGAGATCAGAGCTCAGACAGTCCCTTTCGGCGGCCTTTGCGGCGAAATGTGGCTTCACTCAGCACGCAAGCTCGAGAACGACGGTGTCTGTGCTTCAGGGCCCCGCCTTTCTGAGGCGGGGCAGCCTCCAAGCGGCGCACCATCTGACAGACGAGTTATTTCTGGGGTCGCATGCACAATGGCCCGTCGAAACACGCGTGTTCAATCTGCAACTTAATTCGACCAAATCCTCTTGACCCTGAGTCTGAGTTTCTCCCGGGCCTCTCGATATTCGTGTGCCTCAGGCACCAGCATTTCTTCTCACCTACTTTCAGTGTCAGCACACCAGATGCCGGGTGCCGGGCGGACGGCTCGCACTTTTGGACATTGCCGTCTCTATTCACATAGACCTCCACCTGTGCCATAAAAGACAATGTTGATACAAAAACCTGCATCACGATCATGAAGGGTGGAAGGAACGTCGATCACAACAGCAGCAGACGATGTGTCCTCGTGGGTGATGGGATTGTACCGGAGCTCCTCCGGCAGGAACTGCCTCGACTTACACTGGTTGACACGCTCAGAACTGTACAGAGTGAGCTTGCAAGCCCCGCAAGACCGGTCTTCAGAGTCTCAGCGCAGGGCCGATTCGGCGCCCAGCCGGCATCCTGGAGCGGTCAGGGTGAGGGCTGACTGCAAGTTCAGCGACCCCAAGGAGCCTCCGCCATGGCAACGTCCGGGCCACCGCCAGGGGGCTGAGCACAGCGGGAGAAGTACGGGAGAAGCACAGTGGGAGTGCCAGTGCAGACAGTGCATCCCTAGACTAGGTGCCTCCCTTTCACGTCAGGAACTTTAAAATCACCACAAATCGTTAGGCCGCCCAAAGTCGGCCTTGCAATGGACCTCTGCAACAAGCGCTTCGTCTGCAGACTGCCAAGCCTCGGCTGTATCGCGACCACCCGGACAAGCAACCTCCGACTGAGCTTCTGGCCCGTACTGTCCTGGGCGTGCGCATGCCAGCCGGCCGAGCCACACCTCGACTGCGCAGCTCGGCCGCAGGGCCGCAAGCAAACCGGTCTGTATGTTGAGGACATGGCCCGGGTCCGTTTGTGCCGCTCGCAGCCTTTTGCTTCTATAGTTCCAGCGTCTGTAAACCGACTTCGAGGCTTTGGGGCACGGGCGCAGGAGGGCCAGGACGTCCAGTGGAAGGACGCCGCAGCTCCCGTCGTGGCTCAGCTGGGGCGGGCACAGTCGGTGCCGCAAGCCATTGCGTTGGAACATCGTCCGCACTCCCCGTGAAACCCGGTGCACGGGGATATGCGTTGTCACGAAGAGTCGCTTGCGTCGAGGAAGTGCAGGCAGCCTTCGCCGGCAGCCACAGTCGGTCCCTGTTGGACGCATCTAGGTCGGCTTTCGGCGACGCGGCCACAAGCGCTGCTGCCAGGGCTGTGCCAGCACTGGTGTGGGATTGCTGAGCTCCGCAGCTTCTGCTGAAGTCAGGTCCACCATAGAGTCGAGCGCCTGCCATGTACTGACAGCACAGGCAGGACCCGGCCCCCCCCGGGGCCCCGGGGCCCACAGGCCCCTTGATCCGAAACGCCTGCTGTCCACACAGTTCCCACAGTTCCACCCTGCACGTCAGCGATCAGCACTGATCCGCTCGGCCCTATTTTGTTGGATTCCGTCGTTTTCCTTCGAAGCTCCCCCAGTCTGATCTGTGCATGCCCCTGATAGGTCTGCATGGCATCTGACGACCGGAGGCCCTTTTGGGTTCCGGAATGTGGCCTTCTGCATGGCCTTGGCCATTGCACACGGGCTCCGCCAATGTCTGCCACCTTCGCTTCACGAAGGCCGGACAGCTGCAGCGTGGCCCGATTGAATAAGAGGCTCCGCACAGTGACCTTGCACCAGTAGGGATACAATACAAGATAGCGCTGGGCAGCCTTAGTTTGGGATCTCAAGAGCAAAGCCCGGCTGCATTCTGTGCAAAGTTGGAGGGCAGCCGCCGGGCTTCGACTTCCCAAACGGAGGTTCGAGAGGAGCATTCCGTGCGGATGAACAGGTGGCAGGAAAAATCCCACAAGAGCACAAGTGCAACAGTGCGGAAGACAGTCGCCCATCACAGGATCTTGCGATTAAGACAGTGTCTGATGGGATCACAACACCTGAATTCAGTTTCGTGGCAACCGAGATGGTTGCAATTCAGTTGTCATTGCAATGAAGTCATTCAGACGGCGGCAGCTTGTGGCCAAAGCAGCACAGCTGCGCGTAGCTCTCATTGTCATGTTCTCTCCGCGCCCGTCGCTCCGAAACAGCATGTGCTTCGTTGGCTACCTCGAGCGAGGGCGTCCACGTGCAACGGGCACCTTGGCGCCGAAAAGCCCCCTGGAATGACACGACTTTGGAGCTCAGCTCCCCCCCACCTCGGCGGGCTGCCTCCGCGGGGCGGAGGCTGTCGTGGTCACCTGGGGCTGGTGGAAAAGGCTAGCGGCGAGAGAAATCTCGCGGGAGGCCCGGTGGGAAAAGCCGCCGCCTTGGCGGGAGCTGATGCCCTGCTCGATGGCCGCTCCTGGCGGCCTGGCATCCAAAAAGTTGCTCAAACTTGCGTTTTGGTTATGACTATGAAGTAAGTCCACACCCGTGGGGCTGCGCAGACCGTGCCTGGATCTGAGAAGCTGGGAGGGAGCACTTTGAAGGCGCCTCTCTTCGAGCTCTTCGAGGCTCGGAAGCACTGAGCTCCCAAAAGCACGTGCTCAGCACTCCACGGTTGCCGAAGCACTCGTTCATCAGACCTGAGTCACGCCATCCCTTCAGTCGTGCGGGCTACCGCAGAGCGCAAGATCCTGGCTGAAGTGCTCAGCGTAGCCGGGAGACTTCGAAGGTCGAAAGGCCGCCTCAGCACGGGAAGTCAACAGCTGCCAGGCTCGAAGATGTGAACCGACGAGGCTTGGGGCTCGGGCACACTTCTTCGCCGCTGCATCGGCCAAAGAGTTGGCCGTCCACGCTGTCACCTACAGCAGCTTTGGCGTCAAGATGCCTGCGTAAGGCTCTTGTGTTGACATCCTTCAGACCACTGTGCTTTGGCGAGGGTACATTCGACAGGATGCTGCTACAAGTGACCATGAAAAGGCGTGCCCGACAGAAACTATAGGAAGATGAAGTACCGCTTCCCGCCTGTGACGGTGGCCACTCGTAGCAACGCAAAGGCGTGTAGCGCGCGGGGAGCGGTCTCAACAGCTTCGCATCCTGCCATGCCTCCGGAGGAAAGGATGTGATTCGCGACGGACTGAACGACCGGCCCTAGCAGGAAAATCGAAGCGGCTGTAGCCCGCATGTACTTACCAGTGACTCCTGAAACAGACAGCCCTTGAAATTGTTCGTTCGGTTTTGCATCGGTCACTCTCCGTTGTTTGAATCATGTTCATCTTTCCCACTCTTCAACGTGTACCATTCGCCCAGGTCGCCCCTTCACGCAGCTCTCCAACTGTTATTGCAACACACACAAACTGTCACAAACACCTCGCCTGTCGAAGAGGCTCCCTTGCACCCATCTCCGAGCCCTGATGCGAACCGAGCAGAACGGATCAGTTCAACTCGCCTGTGGGAGCTCCGGAACTAGGAGCTCTTGCGCATTCGGTCGCCTCGGCCAGCAGAAACCTCGGCCCTCTCGCTGTCGTCGCCGTCGCACCTGCCTGAAGCACGGAAGTCGCAGGTCTGGGCGGGTGTGGGACCCGGACACTTTCAGAGCTTTGAAGCCTGGCCCGAGGGAGGCGCCTCTTTCCGCGGCAGGGTGGGCCTGCGCTCGTCCCCGACAAGGCTGCAACCTTGAGATGATCCCAACAATCCCTGCGCCTCGCGGTAAGGTGACAAGGTTTCAGGAGCATGGCCTCAGGAAGACTCACCGTCGTTTGAGAGATCTTGTATTCACCAGGCATCGATATAGCTGCACAGTTGAAAACCGGAGAGAGCAACATGATTCCAGGGAGCGTGGCCCGAAGTGCACAGGCCACGCAAGCGGCCAATTCCGGTCCCCGATGTGTCTGCTTGAACTTGTTCGCCTGATCCCTGTGTGCTCCACTCTGACCTGGCGTGTTCTGCCTGACTCGGACTGTGCAGCCAAGCCAACTAGCCAACATTCAGGCCGATGTGCGTCCGTTGTTGAGCTAGTCGTGATGTGTGGCTGCAGACACTGCTATCATGCCGAAGACTCTTGAGAATTGAAGCGGAGGACAAGGAATTCAGGCTCTCAGCGGTGCCAAGATGCCTTCAGGCTGGTGTTTGACTGCATTCCTCATTTTGTCCCAGGGCGGCGCGGACGCTTGACCATCAGCGCCTGCTCGAAGTTGCTGCAGCATCTGGTAAGCTGACATGGCAGCGCCGTTGGCCAAGCATGCACGAACAAGCCTCAGCAAGCGTGAGCGGTGGCGTGAGGCAGTTACAATAAGCAAGTGCATGGGTGAGCGGGTATGAAGTTCTAAAGGCAGTCATGATTGCACAACCCGGAAACCGAGCCCGTGCCAATGACCTGCCCTTGCTTGCTTCTTGGCTGAGGGAAGGGGCCCGGCAGGGAGGCCGCGGTAGAATCGTCTCTGCCGCCATGCCCCCACAAGCAGTCCACCGAGTCTGCCCACACCTGGTTTGTTGCAGGGACTTGAGCGCTGGTCTGGTGGTATCTGCTGGCTTGCCGAAATCTTTTTGACCCTGCAGAACTTGAATCATGGCCTTCGGTACAGTAAAGTGGTACTAGGCCCACAAGAATGAACCGTCGAGGCATGGCTAAAATGCCATTCCCTGACACACACGACATGACGAGTCTGGCTCCCGAAGCTGCCTGCATCCGCCTCCGCCCGGGAGCCCAGCACCTGGCGTAAGGTCGGCTCGCGGCGGCTCGCCGCAGGGCGCTTGGCCGAGTCTAAGCGAACTCCGATAACCGGTGCCTCGCTCTGCAGCTGGCTTTTTATCACATCCAGCGGCCAAGCGGCTAGCCAACCTTCACTTTGCTCGCAGAGAAATTCCACAGTCGGTCACCCGTACAGGGGAGAAGTCAAGCCAAAGCGCTGATGAACACGATGCCGGGGGGCAGCAGCTTGTTACTATGCAGCCTCGCAAGAAAGGATGCTGCCGGAAGTCTAGGAAGTTTACCAGCTCGCTGGAGCGGTTCAACCTGTCCTCGGTTGAGGGACGTCAATGTCAAGGCTTCGTCCCCATCCTGCATTTTCACGTCGGTACCGAGCGACAGAAAGGACGAAGAACAGCGTGACCAAGACCACATTCCGGCTGCACGTCGCAGAGAGGCCTGGGCAATTCCATGTGGGAGGAGCGGCTCCCCTCTAGCACAGTTATGCTGCCCCGCCTTGCCAAAGACGCCGGGTTTTCAAGATTTGCTGGTAGTCCAGGCCCCTGACCTGCTTCTGGGTCTTCAAGACCTCAAAGGGGTTCTCCTGGTCTACACTCAGAACGCACACTTGGATGTATGGTGGTTGGAGCTGAGGTGACTGAGGTGACTGCACACTCAGATTCAGCGGGGCTCCACCACGGCACGGCCCAATCCGGCTACGGCGCCACTGAGCCAGATCCGCCCCTCGACGCCCAGGAAGGGATCCAAGGTGCCGAAGAAGGCTGGCTCGAGGGAGGCGTGAACTCCTGGGCTGAGGGACAGGAAGGGTCGACGCAGGCAAATCGAATTGCAGCTCCGCCACCAAAATCACCGAGCCGAGGATCCCGAGTACACGGTAAAGGGCACGGATCTGAAGATGACGGAGCCACAGAGGACAGGCAACGAACCTCTGTAGAAGCCAGCTACTTTCCGAACAGGTCGGGAGTGCGTAAGCTCGCCAGCTGTCCTTTCGTGAGCCTGGGCAGCGCTTTCTTCTTCCTAGTGCGGATGATATCTGCATTTTGGCTCTTATTCAGCCGGTACTATTTGCAGCATCATCCCTTGCTACTTACAAATTGGTCAGTGTGTGTAGCTATGCAATGCAGAACCATAGACTGAGTCACCACGCAGTTCCCTAAAGTCTCAAAAAATCATTGCTTTAGCCGGCCTTCAGCCTTGGCCTTAGTCCCGGCCAGCTAAAGCTCACCACATCTAGAATCTAAAACACCAGTTTAAGACAGACTGTCCTTTGAGGTTTTGGTGGGACATCCCGGCGACATGCTTCGACCAAAGCTGCTAGAACAAGATTCAGAAAGTGTTGCCCAATTGCTTCTTCAGCGACAGTCTGCAGGATCTGGCGGGCAACTTGCAGTGTGCCCGGACGGCCGGATGCTCTGCCGGTGAGCGGATCAGTCCTGAGCAATGAAGGCTCCTCAGCTTCCTGATCACATCCCCAAGCCATCATCACCATCATCATCATCAGGCAAAGACAAAGACAACAGAAGCTTCAAGCGGCAAGTCGCTGCATCTTCGTTTTGATGGTGTCCAGAGGCTGTCCCAGCAGAGTGGCGGTTGCACCTGATTCACGCAAGACCTGGCCACAAACCACAGTAGCTGCCATCCTTCACATACCAAGCTTCCATAGACGATGCCGCCGGCAGCAGCCCACAGCAGCTCCTCTTGGACGGTTCCTTGTCCTGACGAAGTGACGAGCAGGCACTCCAAAATTCTAGTTGAGACCCTCGGGCACTCTGCTCTGGACACAAAACTAGTCCTGCGAAATCGCCGAGCCTTGCCGCTGACATCTCGGCAAAGAGGATAAGGACGCCATGTGATGGCTTGCTAAGCTGAGCAGTCACGTGGGCAACTCGCTGTCAGCAAACTTTGTTTGCGAACGCACACGACACACAGGCTGCAAACGCTAAACGTCCGACTTGCAACTGACTGGGAGCAGAAGCAGTGCAAACGCCAACTCGCTCCAAGGCTGCGGAGAGACAGGCAAATCGTGATGACCTGCACTTCCTAATGCAGCTTATTTTGTCGACTGGGACAGATGACTCCTGCCGGGACAGTCCCGCCGCAAGGCAGGCTCGAGTGCCCCTGCAACTGCACACTCACGGAGGAGCAAGGCGATGGGCTATCACATTGCAGCACCTCGGCGTGCATCGATCGAGTTGGGTCTTGAAGACAGCGCAACAATCACACAGCTCTGATCTTATCCACTTATCAACGAGGCAGTGGCTCGGTCGGCTGGGCAGAACCACCATGGGCGGTGCCGGGATCTGCACGCATTCAATGTGGAAGGTCTACTGCATCGAAGGTCAAGGCTATGCTGCAGAACATCTGCACAACGACCAGATCTCCCGTTTTCTTTCAGAGCGGGCCGCACGGAAGTCAAGAGGATCTGAAGTCCTCATCACCCCTCGGATCACCGTCGGCAACTTCGGCGAAGCCGCTCGTGTCAGCCGGCATCGTTCGTCCCGCTCTTGTGACAGGCAGAGGCCTCATCCTGTGCATGTTGTTCCGCCCAGAAAAGGTGGCAATTTGCATGGCCGATTAATGCAAAGCTTTGCACGCAAATGTCCTTCTTCAGCAGCTTGGTGCCGGACGTAAAGCCGCCTGACCACTGCACTTGGGAAGCTAGGACTAGGAGATATTAGGAGTATCGAGAGTTCGGTCAGGTTTGGTCTGGGAAGGAAGCTGCTGAGGTCGAAAACAGTCAGCAGCTGAAATAACAACCAGAACAAGATGGCCGCTCTGCTCAAGACGCTACGTCTTCACGATGGATTACCCCACCTGTGAAGCTCCGCGAGCTGCTGCCTCGCAACCACCGCCGCCGCCTCCGGCTCCAGAGTCGGGTTTCCCAGGACGTCGACGCCTTTCCGTGCAGGGGCCGAAGGGAGCCGTCATGAAAGAGCCCTGTTCAACATGGAACCGAGGGCATTCTGTGTGCTGCGAGTGGGAGGATAGCCCCTTCCACCTGGCATGTCACGGGCGGTGATGCGCGCTTGCGCCAGCGTGGGCTCGCCTTGCAGTAGGGACCCGCCATCACGGGACACATGCTTGCTCAGGTTGAATGGCGGATACAGTTGGCTTTTCGCAACTGGCTATTGGTGCCTTCCACAAGCCTGGCAGTGAGCAGCAAAGGCACGCCGCGCAACAGCCAATGCCGGATCTTCTTCCCAGGAGTCACATCGGCTCGCGAATCTGTCTCTGCCTGAAGAAGCCGCAAGATGGAAAGAAAAGACGAGAAGCCTGAACTCCTCCCGCGGCCCCTTGGTGGTTTTGAGTCTGGCACCCTGACGCGATCCGTCCATTGCTCCCTCAGAGACTCCGCATTGCTCGCCGGAGACGTCAGGAGCTTCGCCAGCGCTTCGCACCACTCGAGGATCTGTCTCACGGACCGCTGGCCAGCTTCATCCTGAGCTCAAAGAACCGGACCGCCGGACCGGATGCGAGGCAGCCGCTCTGCACTGCCGCTTCTGCCAAGTGCATGTCGAGTGGCGCCTTTCCGGTCTTCATAGCGAATCATGGGTATGATGATCACCTCATATCGAGCAATGTCATGTCGTCACAGTGCAGTACTGCACCTCAAGCCAATGCTGCTCTCTCCAGCCTGCACGCATGCTAATCGTGGTGGCAGCACGATCCCAACATCGTCACCTGAGTCGCAAGACACATCGGTCAGCACCTTAACATAATATCGCTTCAGTTTGTGAGCTGCGCTTGTCCAAAGCATACTCCAGTCTTACAGCCACCCCGGCCCTCGCCCGATGGAGAAGACACACACCAAGCCACTGTGAGCGCAAATAGCAGCGGCCAATACGCGACAAGACAGCGAGAAAGCCGTCAATGAACACACCTGGAAAGTCCAGATCATTGCGATGCTACTGCGTGTGCTGCCTCACATCCAGAATGCAACGGTGGTGGCTGTTTGATGCATGCCTGCGAAAGCTCAGAAGAAATTCAGGTCTGATGTGCAGCCCAAGGTCGTGGTTGACGCATTTCCCCTCAGAGTCGGCCGTGCAATATCCTCAGCTGTGCTCTAGTCACACAGATGCAGACAAACCGGGATCTGCAACGTGTGTGCGTGTGCGCGTGTGTCCGATAGCATGTGCGCTTCTGCTAACATCGAAGTGTGCAGTGATGCAGCGACAGCTAGCTTCCGAGCGTCGCATGTTGAAGCCTGAAGCTCGCTGCGGGTCCAATTCATGCACGGCCGCCACTTCCAGGGAGGTCCGTGTACCGGGAATCGCCCTCGGTGGAGACACGATGTTGCAACGCGCTCAGCCGTGCAAGGTTCTCTAGCAAACAGTTCTTTTAAGGAGAGCTTCACTTCAACCGTCGTCTTCACACCATCCAGCGAGGACCTGCCCTTGCGACTCCGCGGGGCAATGGCCAAGAGCTCGGCACAGAGGCCTTGGCTTTTCCAGCAGAAGGAACGGAGCATGCATATGCAAGCTGCTAAGCCTGCTAAGCTTAGCCACGCTCGTAGAGGGAGGCGATCTTCTCGGCGAACTCTGAGGTGTCCTTCTCTGAAGCATGGGCTGCATGTCCTTCTTGGACATACAGCTCCCGGCCTCGAAGGAAGGGCAGTGGCCTCTTCGTGCTGTTAGGCGTTACTGCGGAGGCCCATCGTGTCAGCACCATCGGAAGGTCACGAACCGAGTTTACCCAGGATTTGCCCATCACCTTGTACAAGAGCGGCTCGCATGCAGTCCGTGCTTCCAGCTGGACCTCATCTCGTAGTGTGTCGGCAGACTGCTTGCCTTCACCGTGTGCGAGGATTGGGACGGCAAAGGGCTTTGCCCCCAGCAGGGAAAGTTCCATGTCTAGCCAACGGCGCAGCTCCTCCCAGAGGTACATACCGCATGGGGCAATCACTGCTGCACCTGTTACATCACTCTCCTCCGCCAGCTTCCCTGACGAGATCAAGTGCCGATACCACTCCACCAGATCGGCGGATCTACTGGCGCCCGGCAACTTCCCAAGCGCATTGACTACAACGGAGGGAGCCTGCGCCGCCCCCTGCACTGAATCAGTAGCCGGGTTCTTGCCATAGCCGCCTTCCATGGGCCCGCTCCGAGCCTTCCGAGCTTCCATGCGCAAGGCTTCCTTGCTGAAGGGGCCGAGATCCGCATCGCAGAGGGTTGCATGGCAGCAGGTGCGCCCGCGCAGGTCTGGTGGACGCCGTTTCGGCCCGGCGCGGGCTCGGCGGGCTCGAGGATCCCGCAGACCCTTGGAGGCTCGCTGAAGTGACTTTCCGTGCCAGTACCTGCTGTGCGAAGCTCGACGGAGTCAGTAAGCCATGTCAAATATAGATGAAATACCAAGAATTACATTGAAAGGATACAGTTGATGAATTTATAATCTAATCCTAGTTGTATAAGAGGAGCGGTGGAGTGGTCAATTGAGTCACAGTGGATTGA
>CAJNJA010030920.1:8031-23251 GCA_905231915.1 Symbiodinium necroappetens
AGACGACCAGAGCCCACGTTCGGGCGTGGGACCTCCTGGCCGCGTCCTCGTGAAGCGCCTGGATTCTTGCCTCGCTCCGCGCTCTTTCCATTTCTTGGTCTTGAACCTGACGCACCGCCGACGTGCTGCTTCCTCAGTGCAGCCGGCGCAGCGGTGTGTATCGAAAGCACAGACATGTCGCAGAAAGAAGCTGACGGTTTGCGTTAGAACAGCCCAAGTAAACTGTCTTCAATTGCATTTAGTGTCAGCATCCACTCCCTGAATACCGGCATTGTCTGCATTCTCACTCGAGTTCCAAATTCTCAGGCGAAACTCCAGCATGGTCGTTCGTGGGGAGATCGATGGTGCGCCAGTCGTCCTCCCGAGGTAGATGCGCATGGCGCGCTCGCCAGAGCCTCTGTTGCATGCCGAATTCCTAAACGATGAAACTTTGAAATCTTTGAAACGTTTTAAGGTTCTGGGTTTTCTTTCTCGTCTGCTTTCGGGGCCAGCTACTTAGTGTTTAGGGTTCCGGTGCGTCTAGGGAGGAGGGAGGAGGAATAGAAGCTTCGGCCTAGGCTTCACGGCTTGGAGCTTCGGCTTGCGCAGGGCACGAGCTCATGCCTTTGGGCAGAGGTGTTGAACGGAAAAACGTGATTTCTCAACAAGCACCATGGTGCAGCGCATCCAGGTTGCGAAGAATCCCTTAGGAGCAGAGGGTAGATCTTGCAGGAGTTGTAAAGCTGTCAGGTGAAGAGGTACTCGATTTAGCTTGGGGATGGGTTCATCAACCGTTTGCAAAAGCTGTGCCTCCCCGAACAGCAAACCACGCTTTCGCGAGCGTTGAGAGGCACTCAGGACTTCTGGCTTAGTTTGGCAAGCATGAGCTTGGAATTTTGCACTGAGGCTTGCTCGGTGGTTGCTTAAACCGTGCACGCAAAGACAGCCAAAACAGTAGCTCAAAGAACCTAAGCCAGTTTGGGTTCAACAGTCTACGTTTTTGCCACAAGCGTTTCTAGATAGGATGACTGGTAGCAGGATGTGGAGGTTGCTATAAGGCTTGGGGCATCCTTTGCAGGAGTCACGCTGACGAGGACGGACTTAATTCGGACTGGTGGTCGCGGGTCGAATCATGGGAGCTTGCAAGCAGTGTCATAAGCACCGCAATGGCCATCATAATGAGTTGGAACGACAACTAAGGTGCTTACGAAACTTACTCCAAAGCACACATGAACCTGTGAGAAGGGCTGTCAAGAATTAGGTGCATATAGAAAGTTTGGTGTCTCTAGCTGAATGTCTGGGGACACCTGCGGTTTACCTGTGGAGGGGGTAAATGCAGATGGATGCAACAAGTGCTGCAGAGTGTTGCAGATCTCCCGCTTTCTCAGGCAAGCACAGTAGTTCTTGGTGCACTCATCGCGCTTGAAACTCTTGCGGCAGGTGGGGCAGCTGTAGCTCTGGCTCGCGCCAACGATCCGTTCAAACTCAGATGCGGACATTGCAATGCAAGGCAATGCAAGGCTCTGGAGTTCGGGTGGAGGCCAAAGGGGCAGGGCTAATCGAAGCTAAACAGCTAACGGTTCAAGCTCGTGCACCAAGCTCACCCCATACTCTCACGCTCTATACCCCTGAAAATCTCAGGCTCCATGATGAATGCGGTGAAGCAGCACACGCCTTGCAGAAGGTATGCCCACACTTGGAGACAAGCGGAGTGTGATCGCTGTCATTAAAGTCTTCCCAGCAAAGCTCGCAAGAAACGTCGATCCTCGACTTAGCGCTGAGCACAGGGCCGCCGAAGTCTTAGGGTTAATCATGCAGGTCCAGCAATAAGCAGGGTGAGCATCTTAATAAGCACTTGCAGCCCCAATTCAGGCGCCTGGAGCCACACGTAGGATCACACCCAGAGCCACTTACAGCCAAGGGCCTGTAAAACCCTCGCAAACCCTTTTCACGAGTCCCCAGAAGTATCTTGTTTGTAACCACCATGAACCTGTTCGCAGACTCGCAGCCCTAAACACGTCAGACTTAACCTCTATACAGGTGCTTTACTTGTTGGGGGGTTTCGGGTGTACGGCGGCGTTCGTGGTGCAGGTCTTCGGGATCGAGGGTTCAGCGGCTCTGGGCAAAAGGTTTTAGGGTTCCGGATCTGACGTAGTCTACCACAAATGCTTCTTGCTGCAGGTTCCAATAAGATTGTGGTGTGGGGTTGACGAAGAAAATGCCTGATTCAGGCTCTGGGGTTTCGGATTTAGGGTGTGGGGTTCAGGATGTCCAGTGCAAGCTACTGGGGTCATGGAGAAACTTCCTTGAGTTCTAAACCCTACAGCTTACGCCATACACCTTTGCTCTAAACCCTCGCGACCCATCCCTTAGACTATGGTGACACTACACCGTAGTGCTGGACCTGAGACACTAGGCCAGACAATAAGTCCTCAACCCTGGACCCTGCACACCTTGACGATCCCTGATGCCCTAGACCACGACAGCCGAAGCCCTAGACAATGAAATGTCTGGCGCTGCCCATGTCTGGCGAGACCGCAGAGGTGACCCTGAAGATCAGATTACAATCCCAAAATCAGCTCATCTCATCATCATCATCATCATCAACAACAACACCCATCAACACCATCATTATCGTCGGGGATCCCTGATTCTAAAGTAAACCTGAAGGCTAATTTCTAAAGGACCCCGAACCTCTGTGCCAAGGCTCTGCGGCGCTGTCTGGGGCCTCGGAGGGTCCCGGGCTTCGGGTTTGGGGTTAAGGGCATGTAGGGGTTAGGTTTGGGATTTTATGGTGGTTCAGGGTCAAAGGTGTACGCGAAAATACGCGAAATATACCTTTCTACACCATTTGGGGCACTTTGAACTTACAACCCAGCTATGACAACTACACATGTAACCCCCAACTGTCTGACTGAAACTGGCAGCCACCTGAAGAATGAGATTTGAGTAGTGGGAATCAGGGTGGATCGTCGTAACAGGGATCGTCAAAGCACGTCTGCTGCTTTATCATAAAATGAGGTTTCATGTCGGGGTGAGGGTTTGCATGAGAAGTCAGCAGATCTTCGGCAGCCACTTCCGTTGTAAAGCCGATCCACACAGCACCGGGTCCTACCCAAAAAAGCCCAATAGCCCTAAAATCAGGAATATAGCTTAAATCATAATATGAAGCCCCTTGATAAGTTAAGCCATATCCCTTATTTAAGTGGTGTTGGGCTCTCGGTACCCCAACCCCTACAGCAAGGACCAAACCCTGGGGCCCAGATGTTTCGGCCTCGGGATTCAAGGTGGCTTTGGCTTTTTTTGGGCTGGTGAGCTTTAGATATGCCTTTGTGTGGGCCTAGCATTGAGATTCCAGGGAAAACCCTTACTTTAATCGTATTCTTTGTCCTTAAGATCCGACGTCTCAAGGTAAAGGTGCCTCGGGACTGATTGTGTGGGTCGTTGGGATCCTGGGCTTTGGGATCTGAGGTCTCGACACAACGACTTAGCCCAAATCCTGAACACTAGTACTGCAGTGCACTGCAAGGTCTTTGGGTGACTGAGATGTTGATAATGAAACGGCTTGAAGCTTTAAGAGTTTAAGAGTTTAGGGCTTCAGGGAAAGGATCTCGTGGCAGCGGAGCTGCGCGTTCTTGACCTTCAGCTCCTCGAGCTCTCGCACGTTGCCCACCTGCCTGAAGCTTCCAGCAGGCGCCACTTGCTTCTGTTCAACCCAGAAGCATCTCTGAATCGGTATCCCGCGTGCGAAACAACGCGAGCCTAGTTAAGCCAACCACCTCAAGTCAAAATCTGGAAACCTAGAGGCCCGAAGCCCTTTGTTGCGAGTGCGCCCACACGCACAGACAGAGTGCACAAGAGTGCATATCTACGCTTAGAGCTAGACGCACAGCTGCTTGCATAGTGGATACCAGATTAGCAGACAAACAGGGACAGAGGCGGAATGCACACAGACGCAAAGTCAGTTGGAAACAAAGTATGACCGCGAGTACTTTTAGCCCAAGACTCTCCCGGTGTGGCCTTCGTGGAGCCGGCTGCACCGGCAGCTGGGTGTGGGATCCAACCGATGGATACATCGAAATCTGTTTGCACAGCTGTTCCTTCTGCCGATAACATAGACCTGCCGCCACCTGCTGTCTGGCCCTGCTGTGTTGCCGGGAAGGTCTCTGGACACGGGCAAACCTACTTCATCACACCAAGCCATAACCCCATGAACGGGCTGCGTACAAGTTGTTGAAGTGTGTCGAACTCATAGAACTCTGACAAGTCCGCTCCACTGCAGTGCCTGGTCGGGATATATATATATATACACATATATATATATATACCGAATGCTCCACGTCTGCTACTCGGGGGCTGTACAACCGGGCGCAAACTGACAACTGGAAGCATACCGCACCGTCCTTTCCGTCCCTAGCTACAGTCAACATGCAGCCTTAACCATGCACACAAGAGCTTCGGCTCCTTTCTTCCGTGGGCCGACCTTGATTCGCCTCCGAGTCAGAGACGTGCGTGCAAAGATTCGGAAGTACCTTCCCGTCACCGCAATCTTCATTGCCTGGATCAGCTTTAGAAATGTTGACTCGACATAGGGCCGGGACTTGGTTGCTCCAAAGCTGAAATCGTGCAAAGGGCTCCGTGTTTGGGAGGTTTTGCTCTAAGACAATATGTGGAGAATCGACTATGACTGCAGCGCAATATCGTACCACTCTAGCGGTCGGGGACGTTCGCATTAAGCCTGGCGGATGCACCCGCGGCAGACGGAGGCTGAATTACGTGCATGCAAAAATCACGTTCCCAGCTCCGGCTAACGGAAGACACCTAACGCCGGGTGCAGACATCTGGGCATTAGAATTCGGGCTTGACCTTGCGATCTTGGCCGAATCTTTGGCATTGGCCATGTTTGGAATATGGCCCCCTGTGAGGGTGTCTGGTTCTGTGCATGGGTGCTTGTAGCTGGCTGTGGTAGGTGAGGAGAGCGGGTCTTCAAAGGTAAGCACACCCCAAGAAGCTGTGTACTTCAGGGCTTCGGGAGTTGGAGCTGTGCTGCTGGAGTTGCTTTCGGCTGAGGCCGGAGCAGGGATAGCACAATCTCGCGGACAAAGTTTACATCTGGGGTCTGGTGCCCATGGACGAATCCGGAAAGCTTCTGCTTGCTTGCAGAGCTGTAACAAACAATCCTCCAGGAGGTTCCGTGAGATCTGTCAACGTAGGGGGCATTACCACTGGCCAGGCATTGGTCAAAGACTTGCTCCTTCATGCCCTCAATCGAAACTTGCACAAAATACGTTCAACTGCAGCTTACCATTTGTGGGAAGCTGTTGAAGGAAGCCCAAATCATGACTGCAGCTGACATGTTCTATTATAGTTACTACCAGAGCAACTGTTGCTACCGCTTCGGGGTAGGCGGTCCGTATTGTCATAGCCAGGATAGCTGTCTTCAGAAAGGATAACAGACCGGCACTCCTGCAATAAAGAATCCACTTGTAACTGACATGCCCGGAATAGCCGCTTGCCGGACACCACGACTCGCAAGCCCCTGAATGATCCTACCACTTTTAGCCACATCTCCAAGCAAAGCCTGTGTGCCCTCATACCCACAGCTCAACAGACCCACAACAGTCCCAGTTCGTACGAGTAACATTGTTTGCGGTATGCATATACATATACCATATATCTATATACTGAGACATACATCTACATCTACAGTACATAAATGCAGCAATGGCCGCTAGGATCACAAGAACAACAAAACGAAATGATTTGATGGCACTAGTGGTGTTTTCAGGAACACGGCCATGCACGGTCGCTTACCACGAACGATGAGAACAAGCGCGGCACCCATGAACAAGACCGTCGTCATCATCGTAAGAAGAAGATAGCAGCAACATAGTTTCTGACAATAGGAAATGCATTTTTAACATGCGCACATAAGAATACGAATGCGCACATACGAATACGATATACTCGTTAATATACATAGAGGGATAAAATGGATCATGAGAACAGTGATCATAATCTTTGTGAGGACGAGGAGGAGGAGAAGAGGAGAAGAACAACAACGATGTCAAGAACATGTAGTGCAATCGTCTGCGGATTTCATGAGGCGTTTTTGAGATCTTTGACCAATGCACTGGGCGCTCGGGGCCAACGGTTCGGCGGCTCCACGATCGAAGGCCAAGGCTGAGGGGGTTTGAGGCTTAGGGTGTCTCAGGGTTTAGGGCTTTTGGGCTTTTGGGCTTTGGGCTCTAAAGTAAAGGATTGGCGCAGGGTTTGAAATTCTGGGCCTAGCACTCTGAAGGCTTTGATTAGGGCTTCGTGTGGGAGTTGACCTCAAGGGGCGTCTGGCTTTGAAGCTAAAGTCGAGGTTTGGAGGTGCCGGCTCACGGACCCAAGCCGAGCGCCCGCTGAAACTTTTGCTTCAAGCCGCTGGACTCCACCTGACAGGATGCTTTAGAACCCTTAGCCTTCTCCCTCGCTGGCAAGCGAAGCCCAGAGCCTGCGTATTCCTTCGAACACGTTCTCCCTGGAGGGATGCTTCGGCAGTGCCACCACAGCTTTGACGCCTGAAGGGAATGTAGGGGTTCAGACCGTTGCAGCTCGGGAAATTGAGTTCTGAGATTTCAACTGAGTTGCCGTCGTCGAGGGGTCTCGGATTCAGACTTCAAGCTTCTATAGTCCACGGGGTCGGACTATCTATCTAGCTCAAGGCTATGGACACTCCACCTTTCGCAGCGGGATAGGGGTGTGGATTCAGGTCCGTGCAGGCTCATAAAGGGAATGTTCTGACAACGCATGGACGGCCTCAAGTGTTTTACGCATAGCATGCAATGCAGGATGTAGGACAGACAGCGCGCAACACCCTAGAGTGTGATCGAAAGGCAACAATCATGGTCCGTGCAGTTTCCGCGCGATGCAGTGGACGCTGAGCGCCAAGAGCACATGTGACGTCTCACTCCATCACCGTCCATCCCTTGACCACTTTTCCACGAGCTCTTGAGGACAGCGATTCGAGTCGATGACTGCTAGGCTGACAAGCATGTGGATTCCGACATTCGCTCGCCTTTCGCGCGGCTTGCTAGGCGTGCTCTTCGTGTTCGGCTGGCCGAGAGGATAGATGTCTTCCAGCAGGAACTCGCCTGGGTGCAGCGGTGCAGATGCCGAACGAAGCGAATGTGAGCAACCTATCACCGGATGCCTCACCTCACAACTGATGCGGTGCCAATCTGAATCCATAAGTTTCCGACGCTGTTCCTTCCAGCATCTCTTGTCGTTCGCGGCGAAACTCTGCCGCCGCTGCTGCCTGAGGTCCGCCTGGCACCAGCTGTAGCCCTAGTCTGGAAGCTGTCTGAAGTTGACCTCTCCCCCACCAGACTAAGACAACGAGCCGCTTCAGCCCCAGATGCGCAAGCTTGAAGCTTACGCGATATAGCTCAGGCTTACATGCCCTGATAATCAGTATTTCATAACATCCACAAATGCACCCGGAAGCTGTCGCTGAAACTCCAGCAGCATCCGCGGCTGGCCTGATAGGTGGAAGAGCCACGGGAGAGCCTTCGAACAAGGAGGCTGATAACTCAGCTCGTCTCCCTCATGTAGATGGACTGATGGAAATACAAGGGACTCCTGATCCGGTTTTTGGGTGTCTTACTGCCACTTCGGCATGGCGAGCTGGCCTTAGGCATCGACCTTGGCTTGCTCAGAAGGCATCCGGGGCACTTGAAAGGCTGAGAGTTGTGGGAAACTGGCCTTGTCCGGGTCGAAAGTGCTTCAGGCATTTCAATACACAGTCTGGGCTCCAGTTAGCCCGGGGCTGTTGCTGACCGTAACATCCAGGGAAGTCAACCGTTAACTTGGACCTCAAACCAGGCGGGAATCACAAGCAAATCCCTAAAACTGCTGCTGCTGTACTCGCAAAAAAAAAGTTCATCCATGGCCAGCCCGACCCCGACCCCAAACATCCCTGAGCCCCAAAGCACCTCCTTGCGTCGCTCCCCCGAGGGGTGGTCGGGGCCAAGCCGATGAGAGGATACTCGCTGTCGGGAGGCATGCTGCTCTCCCACTCGGCCTGTCAAAGGTGACGGGGTTTCCACTATGCTTTACGGGTGAGATTTGGCAATTACGATTCGCTGCAGAAATTTACCCTGGGACATGTCACATCGCATCGAGATTGCAGCACAAGGCACGTCAATCCTCAAGTCCAGCCTGAGATGCAAGCTCGCAGTGCGCCAAAGACTGAGAGTGTGCACATGAATCAAGGTTTCGTGGTCTCTCCAGTCCAAGAGACGATCTGTTCTTGTACATGAGCATTTTCACCAGGGTGGAGACTTCTTGTTGCCTTCCGAGGCATATGGAGGCGAACAGTTAACGGAACAGTGGGGACTTGCGGTATGAAGCTACATGCAAGTCGCATAAATGCCCCTCTTTGAACGGTGATGCAGTGAGATCAGATGCTGTCCACTAACAGACGCAGCAACCTGCCATCTCGGAACCTAGGTTGGCAAAAAAAGACCCGTGGCAGAGTGACAGCATGACGATAAATGGCAGGCACTCGCCTGCAACTCCAGTATTGGCATGCTCGGGAAGCCCACATGCATGCCGCATGCCCCTTCCGACTCCAAGAGACTTCTAGAGTGTATGTGCGGGCACATCGCCTCTTGGCAGCATCCTCTTCCAGCGCCTTGATTCTTGTCTCCATCTGCGCGCGCTCTCTGTCTTGAAGCACCACCGACATGCTGCTTCCTCAGTGCACCATCTGCCCACGAGCTGGCGGTGGCTATCGAAAACAGGGCAATGTAGCAACAAAACTGACATACTGTAGCGTCTTGGAAAGTCGCACGTGCCCAGTCCCAAAAATGTCGTCTGATGCCGATAGAAACTTCCTAAAGGTCGGCATGGTCTGCTCTCTCATGCGAGTTTGAAGGCAAGACTCCAACATCATAGTCGTCAGTCACGAGGGCCGTGGAGCACGAGTCGTCCTCCCGGAGAAGATGTCGGAAGAAATCACTGCTGCGGCTAGGGCTGCATCCTAGTCGGTGGGAAAGGCTTTCAATCACCACAAGACTTAAGACCAAAGCAAGGCCAGACTCTTCCATTCTTAATTGTGCAGATTCCAGGCATATCTGGAGGATGTCCTCCGGCAGCGCCTTCGAGTTCCGCCTGCGCAGAGAGTTCAAAAAAACCCTACACCCCCACTGATCAAGCCTTCCAGCTTGGCTTCAGGAACTTCAGGGTGTCGGGTCGATTCCTGGTTGCGATTATCATTACGATCCCTGGTTGGCCTTCATTCCGTTTGGGCCCGACACTACACTAGGCAGCCTTAGGGCCAAATGCGAGCAGTTGAAACATAGCCGTCCTGTTGCAAGGCGCTTACGAGAAGGATCCTGTTACGTTGGGGCGAAAGTTCGGATGAAGTACGCATTCTCTGAGATTCTAAGATTCTTTCTGCATCGAGGCCTGTTTGGAGAACTTCGGCAGGGTGACGCCACTTCCATGATGGGCGCGGGCGCCTGCCGCACAGTCACACACGGGACCAGCTGGGGTTCGGGGGCCGCTATCGACGAGCCCTAAGCATCAGCAGAAGGCAGATGCAACGCGCCGCTTGGAGAAAGTGACAGCGCAGCAACAACTCGCAAGCGTGAAGCTTTTATATCATGTTGCACGGAGTTAAACTTCAATGCATCTGCCTAGTACACCCTAGAGCTGTCTCTGTTGATGCGCACAGCCAATCTAAACGTCTAGATTCTTGTTCCTGCGCCCTGAGCTATGCGAGTTGCAGCATCAGAATCGCAGGCTTGAGCCCGGACCTCTGCTCTCAGCTGCTTTTCTTTCTCCATCTGGCAGGATATTCCCAGAGAAAAGCCGCTTCGGTTACGTGCTTCTACAACACACTACCTGAGCTGAAACTCTCACATCTAGGTCCAATGATCCAGGGCAAACTTGCAAGTGGATGCCCCGGACTCACCGCGGTGCAAACTCATGAATAGGCGCCGACTAGGTAAAGCTAGACTTACATTCCACCATGTCCTGCGTCCCAACTCTTCATAACTCTTCGAATGCTCAATTTGAATCTGCAAACCGAGGCCGAAAATTCAAACAAGAGCGTGCCCCAATAGCAGTAGCAGGACGTTCTCCGATCTGTCCTTGAAGAACTCCTGATCTGCTTTCAGCCTTTCCAGCTCCTGGATGGCGCTGGTTTCACGGAAGCAACAGCGCCAGAACTGCTTGGAATCTGCACACACTTCGCATTTTAAGAGTTTCAACTCGGGGATCAGCAGTTGCCCCGAGAAAAATCGACTGGAAACTTGTGCGCAGGCAACTTCACCAACACTCTTGCTGCGAAATCTGCGACAGCCAAGCATGATTATGCTCTCTCTCAGCGCACGAAGACTGTCTCCTGAAAAAGTTCGGGCCCGATCGTAAAGCAATCAAGCCGAAGGTCTCGAATCCCAGACCCATGCACTAATCAACGCAAATGGACCTGAAAACAAAGCTACATCGTATATGGTTCACCACGTTGTACGCTGTTTACTACCCTTGCAATATTACGCATCCCGCCAGCCTCGCGCATTCTCTCCATTTCCTTGCGCTGCTCCTCCTCCGGATTTCGCACGGAGGTGTTTTGGCTGCTATGTCTTCAATACAACCTTTTTCGAAACACACATATGTACATACCTACACCTATCCTCTATCTGGCTATGTCTGTCTGTATATACATACATATGTACATATATATATATATGTATGTCCAATGTAAAAAATAGAGGGAGAGAGAGCGAGAGAGAGAGAGAGAGAGAGAGAGAGAGAGAGAACGAGAGAGAGAGGGAGAGAGAGCGAGAGAGAGAGAGAGAGAGAGAGAGAGAGAGAGAGACGGATTATGTCAGATAGTTTTTCTACGTTAAAACTCTCTTGCGGTGTATGCTACGCTCTGCTTGGCTATGCTAAAGCTATACTGTGCCATACTCTAATGCTATACTATGCTACCCTATCGCTATGGGGCAGTTGACTTCAATCCCCGCACCTGAGCTTGAAGCCTCATGTTCTCGATCTCGGCCTGCGCAGCCGCCTTTCGGTGCCGAGAGCTTAGGATGTGGGATTTATAACCAAGGTTTCGCTGTCAGGCAGGGCAGAGGCTTCAGAAGGGCAGTGTGGCGTTCAGCATCCACGTTAGGTATGCAAAGCCGATTGAATGGTCCATCTGAAAAGCAGATGGCTCGGTACCCTAGTTTTCTGAAAACGTTCTGTAGAAAGCTCTGTAGAACGCTGCTCTGTAGAACGCTCTCTACGCGAGGTGTGTGCTTGGAATCTCTGTCATGGTGTATCTGTTGCGGGCCTTCTCAGCAGCCAGGCGCTCTTCTTGCTCTCGCTTCTCCTCTTCCAGCTTCCGACGATCCTCCTCCACCTTCCTCTGGAACCTTACGAGGCTTTGCAGGGCAACCCGAGGAGTGATGCAAATCAGACCTATGAGCGGAACATGCTTAGACCGAAACACACCCCATCACAATATGGGCGAGGCCGATCAGAATGGGGATGCGTAGCAGGCGTAGCAGGACGGTTACTGCGGACAGGACCCATCGGCATGCAACTCACAACGTTCAATTGCTTATGTACGGATTGTTGACTTCAATCTGTTGAGCTGTTGCGAGTTCTGTCATCCGCCGACTTGGAGTAACGCGCTTGAAGGGCCAAGCAACTCCTCCTCCTCTTTGCGCCGCTCTTCTTCCGCTTTGCGCTTCTCTTCTGCGATTCTCTGCCTCTCCTGAACAAGGGGCAGTAAACGCGCAACAGTTGAAAGCCGGTCTATGCAAACCGTCGCGACCCCCTTGCGTTCTGCTGCATTGTTGGAGCCGAAGAAAGTCAGCCTAGCAGCCTAGATGATTTCGCGAAATCACACCGGACTCTCGTGCGATACATTTAGTCTGACATTTGTACGCTACGAACCAAAAAGATTGTTCAGTATAATGTCACATCTCGTATGTCAAATGCCGAATGGGCTGAGCCGCAACATCTGCAGCTACTGGTGCAACATGAGGCGATAATCAGTACGGGGCAATAAAGTATAGTCATGCAATCATGGAATGCATAACAAATTTCACTGCAAGCCCTTATAGGATGTACATTATGGACTTATTGTGGATGCGTTGTTTGCTGAAACACTGTAGCTGTACATGTGCCTGTTCGAATGTCAACATAAATGCGTGTCCCTGTGGGTTCACTTCTCTGTGTGTGCGCGTAAGTGTGTACGTACGTGCGTACTCATGCAGGCGGGCATTCACGCACGCAGGCACGAATGCATTCATGTCGTGTATGCAATGTACTATAACTATATCGTGTACTGCAATGTACTGTGCTGAAACGTGATGCAACATAAGTTTACGGATATGAAACGCAATAGAAGGCCATGTACGGCAGCTTAGTATGATGTAATGTGCCATGGAGAGGAATGTATCCATGGCTGCGTGTCGGCACGCACGATGACGTTAGGCTGTATCGCTTTCGGGCTGTCCATAGAGTATTTCATGGTGAGGAACACACGAAGAAAATTCCTTGACTCTCATCTGCCAGATCCGAACAAACAAGAACATAAAGAAAGGCTGGCGTAATACGAACAAACAGGCAAGTGTAGATAGCTGGCAATGTAGCGCCACTGTGCAGAAAACTTGTCACCTCGCCCTGCGCAGCATGTCTCACTCTGCCGTAATATCCTCGCAGCTACATCCGAAAAACATCATAACTATATATACTATATAATATACCATAATAATATACCAATGATATACTATAATATCAATCTCGGGGCCTCGTCCCGGGGCTCAGCTCGTTTTGGGGCAGATGGACTAACCTAGGCCCTCCCGGCCGAGCCTCGGCGGCCCTTCGCTCGTTCTCGCGCCTCTCATCCTGGGAAGCAGAGGCTCGAAGGGAAGCAGACGAAGTCATAGAGGGCTAAGGGGGGGTTTTGGAAAGTTTCCAGAGTTTAGTGGTTTTTCGGGTTTTCGGGGGTGGGAATTTGGGGTTGGTTTAAGGGTTCAGGGTTTCGGGGTTTGGGGGTTGGGGGGTTGGGGGGGATTTCGGATCGTGGGCTTATCACATGTCACTACATGTTAGACGGATGTCAATGTGTATGCATGGCAAAGATCATCAACTTCCGGACTACTTGGGGCTCTAGTTGGATCTGTCCTATCAAGCTACCACGCAAGTCGACGCAAGAGGTATGTGCCCTGAACGGCTGACTTGTGCAGTCTCTGCATGATGTAGAGGTTTGGCCCTGAGGGCGCTAAACATCACCCCCTATACAACCATGCAAACATAAAGCAGAAGGTGTTGGCATCCTCTTGGGGGCAGAACGGTCACCAATTGGAGCAATGAGCTCGCGTTAGCCACTTTGTGCGAGGCAGATCTGGAAGCAACGGCGGGAAAGCTTGACAAGATGCATCAAGATGCAGGAGCTTAGGGCTTGTCAGCGGTTTTGTGACTTCACAACCACGAGAGTCAACAGATGAACTCGGCCCATGTGTAACCCCCAAAACCCTCAAGCCCTAAACCTTCAAACTTCAAACCCTAAATACCCTCCATCCCATTTACCCGAAAGAAGCCCTCGCAAGGCCCTTTCAAACCCTTTTACTCCTCGATTCTTTGCTGGATCGACCTCCGGCTGCGGGCCAACCAGGGCAGCACCCTGGCTTCGGCCGCAGATGTCCGTTCAGCGCAGGGTAAGGGTTTAGAAGGCTCCACGAGGCTTCGATACGGACCCTTTATGGCTTTCAGATGTTAGGGTTTTGGAGGGTTCATTCTGGGCTGTCGGGCTTTGGGGTTCGCGGTGGCGGGGCTTTTAACTTTAGTGCTTAAGCTCTGGAGTTTGGCTCAGGGTCTCGCAGTCTCGAAAACGGCCGGATTCAACTGCCCGAAACAAGCTCCAGGTTCCTGAAAGACCACGCTGCCACTTGCGCACAAACTGCTCATGTGTGCAGGTCGGTTGGTGCGCAATGTATATGACGATATGTAAACGATGGCACAATATGTGCTAGGTAGTCCGAAACAAAGAGCAAAATACACATAGTATGTATGTAATTACATTAAATGATAACACATGTTCATATGCATATACTTACATACATTTATATATATATATATATACTTACTTACTTATTCATTTACTCATCTGTTTATTTATCATGTACAGCTTGATATGCTTTTTAATATACGCAATTCAACAGAGAAAGGCACGCTGCACAGCAACCGCGCCCTGACCCAGGAGGGCCTCTGCTGCAACAGCAGCCAGGTGCCAACCGCCGTGCTCAAGCGTTTCCAGGCACGTTGCCGTCGAACCTGCGTGAAAAGAGCCGATTGATCTGTTCCTTCGATGTGGGGACTGCTCGTCACTGCTCGTGACAGTGTAAACAGCCCCCAAGCCCATAGAATCAATCGAGTTGGGGATGGGGGGGCTCACTGTCCAGACATCGACCTTGCAAGTTGCAGGCGTGCCTTCGTGCTCAACTTGTCGACGAACCGCTTGGTCAGCACGGCCACGCGCACCAAGACCTCTCCAACCGCACTCAAAGCTAGGATCTGACCTTGCAACTTGCAACTCGTTGAAGCTTTCGGGGCAGTGGGGCTCGCTAAACTAAAGGCGAAAGGTGGCCACCGGAGTGTTCCGTCGCCTGGAAGCGGCGGCGCAGGGCCATCTTCTGCCTGACACCGCTGGGTAGAAGGATCAAGATTAAGATTGCAATCGCGTGAGCTATGTTGAGTTTCTTCAAAACAGGGGGTTCGGGTCTGACTTGCAGTTTGTTTCCACTTGAGATTTGATTCCGGGTCGACGATCACGATTTTGTCCTCAAGAAGAGAAAGGCGGCCTAGGGCGTGGGAGCTTTGTTGTGCAATTAGAACCTTGAAAGTAGTGGTTGAGCATATGATAAACTGCACTCAGTAAACGCGAGCTTTCTAACGCACCTGTCTGCCTAAAGCCCACGAAGCATGCTCCCTCACGCCTCCACCCGCCCATAGAAAGCATGATGAAGCTTGTATAAGCCTTGCACAGACCCACTTCAACTGCGCATAACCCCCCAAAAGGACCCTGCATAAACCCTGCATGAACCCTATAACCACCGCAAACCCACTGCAAACTCCAGAAGTCCCTGTACGTACAGACATATGTAATTACATAAGTTCGTACATACAGACATGGTAAAGCTTGCGTTCGTCGTGTATGCGTATACGATCATATATATATATATATTTATTT
>CAJNJA010030931.1:8645-22128 GCA_905231915.1 Symbiodinium necroappetens
GGGCTTAGGGCTTAGGGCTAGGGTTTAGGGCCAGTTTAGGGTTTAGGGTTTCGGGCGTAGGATTAAGGCTTTAGGGTTTAGGGTTTAGGGCTTAGGGCTCCATTGCCCCCCTTCCATACAGGCGCCTGTACTAAGAAAGAAATTGAGGGTTTAGGGGCTTAAGGGTTTCGGGGTTTAGGGGAAGTACCATGATGGGGCAGAGGTCAGGGCTGCAACACCACCTTGGGAGTGGGTTGAAGAAGAAATCTTAAAAGGATGCAGTGCCCACAACCCGAAGTTCCAGCTCCTCCCCTCCCACGGTTTAGGGCTTAGGGCTTAGGGTTTAGGAGTTTAGGGTTTGGGGTTTCGGGTTTCGGGTTTAGGGGTCACTGCCTCGGGGGCAAAGCCCTACGCTTCGTTGCTTTACCGAGGCAACTCCGACTGAGCCCTACCTAATCCCCACACCCTAAGACCCAAGACCAAAAACACAAGGACTCAGACTGAAAAGCAAAACGAGGCCCTGGGATGAAAACCGCAAAACGCATGAAACCCTGAAGCCTCACTTTTCTTCCAGTTCAGCCGAATGTAATCTAGAAATGCAGGTGCAATGGGACCAACAAAAAGAGCCCTCTGCCCCAGGACGTGGGAGCTTCAGCCAGTACGGGACCACGAGCACAAGCACACAATAAAGTAACCTTGATATACCCTAGGCCCTAAGCCCTAAAACCCTAAACCCTAAAACCCCCAAACAGGGGGATCCCTGAATTGAAGAGACCCCTGCTTGGTTAGTTCTCTAAACCAGGGTCCTTTTTTGGGGGGTCCTCTTCATAAGGGTGCCGTACCATTTTGGCAGGAACCGAAAAAAGGGGCCCTAATTCACAGAATTGCCCTTACAGAAACCCCTATAGAAAAAATTTTTTAAATCCCGTTAAGGGACCCCCGAAAAAAGAGGCCTCAATTTGGAGAACTACAGACTTCGCGTTCTGCGAACTGCTTTCGGGGGACTCCTCGGGCGGCTCGTACCAGCGGGCGTTGACGCAGAGCCCGGGGATCACCAAGGAGTCTGGTGAAGATCGTTTTAGGGTTGTTGAGAATTTAGGGTTTAAGGCTTAGGGTTTAGGGTTTAAGGTTTAGGGTTCCTTCAAGGGTGACTTTGGCCTCCCCCCTTCCAGGGCTGACTCAACTGTTAGATAAGGATACTTTCCGGCTTTGTGCTTAGAGTGTAAGACTGTTCTCCTCTTCTTCGGGGCTGCGGGCTTAAGGTTTAGCGCCTGAGACCTCTTCAGCCCGGGGTTTGGGATGTTGAAACGCACAAGGCGTTCAGGGTGACAACGACATTGGAGGAACACTTTGAAGAGATTGGCCCAACATAAGGTAGGGATAGAAGGGTAACGTAGGGATAGTAGGGTTTAGGGTTTAGGGTGAAGGAGGCTGGTCTGACGAACTATTGGCGCTTCTCATCTCGAGCTCGACGTGATAAAGCTGTCTATACGCTCCGTGCTGACTTCGTGCGATGCCTTCAAGGTCAGGTTGGTGCTAGGCCGAAACAGAATGATAAAATAAGGAACCTGAGCCCTCAATACTCTGCTTATAAACCCTAAACCCTTAACCCTTAACGCTTATAAACCCTAAACCCTAAACCCTTATTAACTTATAAACCCTAAACTTATAAACCCTAAACCCTAAACCCTAAACCCTTATTAACTTATGAACCCTAAACCCTAAACCCTTATAAACCCTAAACCCTTATTAACTTATAAACCCTGAACCCTAAACCCTTATAAACCCTAAACCCTTATTAACTTATAAACCCTAAACCTTAAACCCTTATAAACCCTGAACCCTAAACCCTAAACCCTTGTACAAACACAACCGACTTCTTGAGCCTGAGCCGAAGTTGGCAAAGCACCAAAAATAGATTCCCAGGCTCGAGGCCCCCAAAAACGGCTTTTGCATTTACGGTTTAGGGTTTAGGGTTTAGGGTTTAGGGTTTAGGGTTTAGGGTTTAGGGGCTAAACAGAGGTTCAGAACCTTAGCACCCTTATAGCATCCCTCATGGCAAGGAACCCTTATAGTTACCCTTTGCTTCTACGTTGCTTACAAGCCCCCACTGATCCTTCAAGGCCTAAACCCTAAACCCTCAACCCTAAACCCTAAACCCCAAAACCCTAAGCCCTAAACTTTAAACCCTTATTGTTTCCCTTATCCTCATACCCCATGATCCCAAGAAGGCTCGCCTTCCACGGCATAGCCAAAGTGTGTGAAGATGGTCTCGAAGAACTCACGGCCGGATCGGCCTTTGCTTTTGCAGGGCCCCTTTTTTCAGCGGCCTAGATACATGGGTTTAGGATTTAGGGGTCTGAAATTTGGGTATACAGCTCTAGATTAGATAGTTGGGTTTAGGATTTAGGGGTCGAAAATTTGGGTATACAGCAATATAGTTCTACAGGGGCCACAAGGGGAGGTTCCTCCGACTTCTCTTGCTACGGAAGGGTTTGGGGATGTTTACAGTTTCGGGTTTAGGTGTAATTGTCCCTAAACCCCAACCCTAAATCCTAAACTGTTAGCCCTGAACCCCTAAACCCTAAACCCCTAAACCATAACCCCTAAACCCCACCCCTATAAATCCTAAACCGCTAAACCCCTAGCCCCTAAACCCCTTAACCGTTGACCTTTTGGCTCTGGAGCTCCGGAGCTCCTCCCGTTTCGGTTTCGGACTTCGGGACTCAAGTGCTCGGGCTTAGAGTGTAGGCTTTGAGGGCTTGAAGGTATCAAATATTAGGGTTTTGGGCTTAGGGTTTAGGCTTTAGGCTGTAGGGTTTAGGGCTTAGGATTTAGGGTTGAGGGTATGAGGGCTTGGAGTTCCGGGTTTAGGGTTGAAGGTAATAGGGTTTAGGCTTTAGGGCTTAGGGTTTAGGGTTGAAGGTATTAGGGTTTAGGCTTTAGCGTTACTTAGGGTTTAGGGGGGGGTGTCGGGTTCAAGCGTATAGGGCTGAGGAAAAGTTCTATGCATTGCAGCTTTCAGGTTTCGCGCCTAAGGGCTTTTCGGCTTTGGCCCCTATCCCTGATGCCCAAACCGGAACCCGCGAGAAGTCGAGCCTCTCTACTGTAGGGGCCTTGGTAAGTAGAGTTTAGGGTTTAGGGGTATAAAATGATGTAGACATAACGAGAAGCCCTGAATACCACGAGAGCCCTTTACGTTGAAAACAAGCCCAGTGGCCCGAGGGCCCTGAGAAAGCAGTGTCAGAGGCACCGGATCTCTAATCCTACCGGACAGATCAAGAAACACAACTCAAGCTAAATCTCAATGCCCTAAACCCTAAACCCTAAACCCTTACACCATATAGGCCCTGAAACCTAAACCCCGAAGCCCAGAATCCCCTTAAGCCCAGAATCCCCTTAAGCCCAGAATCCCCATGCCTAGACTTTGAGGCCTGAGCCCTGAAGGTCAGGCCCGAAACCGGTGACACTTTAGGGTTTAGGGGTTTCGGGTTTAGGGTTTAGGGGTTAGGGTTTAGGGCTTAGGGGTTTAGGGTTTAGGGGCTTAGGGGTTTAGGGGTTTAGGGTTCAGGGCCTTGGGAGTCCACGAAGGATCGCAGAGCCATGTGGTCATTGTGGATACTGCCTCCCCTCGAGGCAAGGATGTCCTTAGTCTAATGGCTGGAGGGGGTTTAGGGTTTAGGGTTTAGGGCTCATGTCTCTTGTGGTGTACTTTTTTTGGCCTTGCTATCGCATTTTTCATGCGGCCTGCGTAGGGTTGTTTCTGGGGCATAAACAAGCTCTTTGAACGGCTTGATGAAAGGTAGCTTGTCTGTGAAATTGAATTGGGTTTAGGGTTTCCGTTGACAAGGAGTAGACTAATTGTTTGAAAGCCATATCTCCGTTGCCGATGCTTCCTGGAATGAACCGACATCTCTCTCGAAGAATCCTATGCTGGAGGCGCTGCTACATTCTACAACAAACCCGAGATGGGTGAACATGGCTTCATCGCCGAGAGAGTCTCGACCACCTAAATACTCGGTTCAGGAAACGGTGCAATGATTGCTTATCGACGAGATCACTTTGGCTTTCCGTGCCCCGAAACCAGAAGACTGCCTACTGGACAAACTGAAGCACGCATTTCGACGCCTGACCACTTGAAAGGATCTGGAGAATGCCTCCGGTGCAACCTGCGACTGAGTGGCCAGGGCCCTCACAGCTGTCGGTGTGCGTTCGGCATAGGCCTGGAAGAGACGTTCCTCAACTGGGCAGGCACTCAATCGGCAAAAAGATCACGGTCACCTGCATCAAAGCCTCTACCCCAAGGCCTAAACCCGAATAGACTTAAACCTCAAGACCACTCTCAAACGAGTTTCAGTCTTCTTACATGTAGTTGTTTGCAGGTCGATTGTCTGCTCGTCTTTCCTTCTCACCCTCACTGTCAGAATCAGTTCAGGGGGGCCTTTTTCATGCAACACCAGAAAACCGGATGTCTAGCGTCCACTATGGCTCCCACGGTGGGCGCTTGATGTCATTCTAGGTCGTAAAAGCTTGACAGATGTGTTTCGGCTCCAAGGTGGGGAGCCATGCGCCTTGAAGTAAAGACTTTTAGCCCGAAACCTTGGATGCTACATGGCGGCCAAAACCCCCGAAGCCTAATGGTCCAACGTTAGAGCCACACTGAGGCCGGCAGACACGAACCCCAACGCCCCAAAGCTGAATCTGGCCCATGTCCTGAAAACCCTAAACCCTAAACCGTAAACCATAAACCCTAAAACGAACTGGTCTAGACCCCAGCAGCCCCGAAGTCCTAAAAAATCCCCTGAACCCGTGAGCCGCCCAACCTTGGAGGTTCATGGGTAGTTATAAGTAGGGTTATAAAAGTCCCCTGATATGGACTATAATTATCGTTACCCTGCTTATACAATCTGGCCAAGGCTCTCGCACCTCAGAAAACACCTCAGCGTGTTTGGCAGGCTGCGGGTTCGTCACGCAGCGCGACAGCGCAGCAAAAGACTTGGCGGGCCGGGTCATCATTCCTCGGCTGCTGCGGTGTTTGTTGACAGCCTCGTCACCGTCATCATCACCACAATGACGGCATTTTTTATAGGTTTACTCTGCTGTTGTGCTCTCACATGTACTATTGGATAAACTAGTAGTTAGTACAACTGTTGTTGTCATTCGTGGCCGTCGTCATCGCCGTCGTCATCGTTGTCGTGATGGTGGCGGTGGTGGTGCCAGACACTACGAAACAGCACGAGAAGTGCTAAAACTCGTCGTCGTCGTCGTCGTAGTAGTAGTACTAGTAGCTATAGTAGTAGTGCAGAATTCGAAGTGGTAGTAGCAGCAGAAGGAGTAGTGAGTAGTGGTCATCGTAGTCAGTATTCGTCGTCCTCGTCGTCGTCGTAGGAACAGCAGCAGTAAGTAGCACCAGTCAACAACCGCAGCGGTACGCCTGTCAAAGCCGATGTTACAGCTGTTTAGTTTGGCTATCGGAGTTGGCACCTTCCATGCTGTGGACGAGTGGTGTCATTATCGATATGCATGTTATCTCGTTTAGAATACTGTGTTAGATGTTCACGCATATAGAAACCAAGGGTTTCAGGTCGCTACACAGAAGCTGCGTGCAGAGATCAGTCTGCAACGAAACACACCCGGTTGGCGAATCGCTCTGCTTGGCAAGCGCAACAGAGTCAACACATTGAGATTGCTGGCAAGGCACTCGCTGCCTGCGCCACTTGCGCCATGGCTCTGGAGCGCTTCGTTTGCACGAATTAAAACGCTAAGAACTTCTCATAGTGGAAATGCGAACAGAACTCCGGCTGCTTAGCTGTAGCGAGATCTCACGGTGAAAGTTGACATGCAACTGTATCTCAGCATGTGTGTAATGGGACTTGACCGGCAGAACAGCAACAGTCATCTGACTCCCTTAACCTCTCCTGCATGAAAAAGTCACCGAACTACGTAGCATTCGTCGCTTGCCAAGCTAGTCAGGTGTTTAGTGGGTCTCTTGGTCAACTGCTTAGTCGTCGCCTGGTTATATAGTCGGCGAGTCGCTTGCAGGTTCGCTAGCAAATTGGTGGGTTTGCTCGGTTGTTTGCTTGGTTTGCTTGCTCCTGGGCTGACTAAGCTGTCGATGAAAACAGCTCAAAAGTTTAGCCCGTTTGTCCGTTCGCCCATCAGTTTGTGATCTCGTTCGTCAGTCAGCTCGTGTCTGAGCTAGTCTGGCATCCACGCTGTCGAATGCCGACGCTACTGGCATGGCACTTTTACTGATGCTTTGCGCCACTAAAGGAAGGGAGTAAACAGAGTTGAAGCGCCCGACCGAAAAGCCACGAGCTGGAAAAGGAACCTTGAATCAGCCTTTGGGAACAGGCACAAAAGGCCCAAAACCTCACCTCCTTCCTTCCAATCTTTGGGATCTTTGGGCTCGGGACGTATCAGGACCCTCCCAAGGTCTAGGAGCGATCGCTACACCCTAGGCCCGAAGCCCCCAGGGGCCTCTCGCTGCTCCGGCGACAGGGAAAGCCACGCCTGCAGAAGTCCTGGCAGAAACTTGTCTTCTTTGAAACCTTTAACTCTGAACCTCGGTCCTGGGATGTCTACCCTCGAAATCCAAACAGCAAGCCCGGGAGCCCTTCTTGGGAGCTTTCGAAAAGGACGACAGAGGCCCTTTTTCTTAGGGTCTTAGGGGGTTACCTCAAAGCAAGGATCCTACTACTCAAAACCCCTGCTGTTAGAGGTCCCCCCCATCTTCTCGAACTCCTGATCCGCTATCCGACAGTGCGTATGCGCCGGGTGGGTCATCGAGGACGAAGCTTGGGGCTAAGTGCTGCCTAGGACCTCGGAGCCCACGGGATTCAGGCGACCCAAGGCTCAGGCTCAGGGTTGATTTGGGGTTTAGGCTTTGGGGATCGGGATTTGGCGATTTAAGGTTGAGGATGATTTGAAGGGTTCATGGTATGGTTCAGGAGTCCAAACATCCTGAACAAAAGCCAGACCCACAATTCCAAGCCGTCAAAACCCTCGGTGGCGAAACGCAACCCAAAACGCAGCCCTCTTTGAAGCCCTCGCAGGCTCATGGAAACCTCGCAGTACCAGCTCCCCTGCGGAAAACCAAACACTCCACAGCACCCTAAACCCTCAACACCTAAAGCCCTAAAAACCCTCAAGCCCCTAAACCCTCAACCCGAAACCCCTAAACCCCTAAACCTCTACCCCTAAACCCCTAAACCTCTAAACCCTAAACCCCCTTGACAAAGACCCCCTGAACCCTAAAGCCGCCATCCCCCAAGGCCCTAAATCCCAACAGCCCTTTAAAACCACTAAGAAGAAAGAAAAAATCCTAAAACCCTTACAGTGCCCGTACAATTCCCTTAAAGGAACCCTTAAAGAGACTGAAACGCAACGAAGACACGTCAAAGAAACCCAAAATCCTAAACCCTAAGTCGTAAGCTCCTGAACTTTAAACCCTAAACTCCTGAACCCTAAACCCTAAACCCCTAAACACCCTAAACCCTAAACCCTAAACACCCTAAGCACCCTGAAAACCCTAAACACCCCAAACCCCTAAACACCCTAAACCCTGAACACTTAAACACCCTAAACACCCTGAACATTCTAAAATCCTAAACACCCTGAACACCCTAAAATCCTAAACACCCTAAACACCCTAAACCCCTAAACCCCTTAAAAACCCTAAACCCCTTAACAGGGCCGGCCTTCTGGCCCCATCAGCTCCGAGGGAGGGGCCGTCGACTCCGCCGGATCTGCAGGCGCGGCCTGGCTTGGAGTTTGGGTTCTTAGGGGTTTAGGGTCGGGTTTTGGGGTTTGGGGTTTAGGGGTTTAGGGGCTTTAGGGGCGTTAGGGGCTTTAGGGATTAGGGGTTTAGAGGTTTATGGTTATGGGGGCTAGGGGTTTAGTGTTTAAGGGTTTGGGGGTTTAGGGGTTTGGGGTTTGAGGATTGAGGGTTTAGGGGTTTAGGGGGTTCGGGGGTTTGGGGGTTTGGGTTTGGGGGTTGAGGGTTTAGGGGTTCGGGGGTTTGGGGGTTTGGGGGTTTGGGAGTTTGGGGGTTTAGTGGTTTTGGTGTTTTTTGGGGGGTTGGGGTTTAGGGTTGAGGGGTTTGGGGGGTAGGGGTTTATGGTTAACGGGTTCAGTGGTTTCGATTCTACTTCGGCTCTGCGGGTTTGTTGCTTCAGAGGACCTTTGGGGGTTTTTGATAGCAAGAGCGGGTTTAGGATCTTACGGCTTTGGTATCAGGATTACGGACTTTAGGTTTTAAAGTGTGCATTTGTTTGCGGTTTAGGGGTTTGGGGTCTTACTGCTTAGTTCGAACGATTTCAAGCCAAAAGAGTGCTGCTGCTACTGCTGCTGCTGCCGCTGCTGCTGCTACTCAAAATCCTACTACTACTACTACTACTACTACTCCTGCTGCTGCTGCTGCTGCTGCTACTACTACTACTACTACTACTAGTCCTGCTACTACTACTGCTGCTGCTGCTGCTACTACTACTACTACTTCTTCTTCTACTAGTACTACTTCTACTACTGATGCTACTGCAACTACGAACTTCTGCGACTACTCACTTCTGCTACTACTTACTTCTGCTACTACTCCTCCTGCTCTTCCTCCTCCTCCTAGTCCGACTAACGCTCCTACTGCTATTGCTACTGCTACCGCTCCTGCTTCTTCTACTTCTGCTGCTTCTGGTGTCACAAGCATTGGCTAGCGCCACTGTCTCTGGGCATTGTTCGGAATTCGTATGAAAGCGTCAAATGCTTGCATCCACACCTCAGCTTGAACCGGCAACTGCCGCATCGTTTGCCGCAGCCACCGCTGCGGCTGATCCTGTCAGAGGTCGGGCACCCAATTTTGCGTGCTCGAAGCTCAGGGTGCAAGGTTTAGGATCCAGCCTAGTGAAGCAATGACAACGTTACTAGGTGAACCGTGACGGTAGCACAGGGCTGCTTGCACGAAATGCAAAAAAGGCAGAGTACAATATGAGGCACCTGCATCTACCCACAATGTGTCTCTTAAACTTCCCCATAGAGTCAATATTAGACTTATGTTATACTTCTACTACGCTATATACAGATACAGTGCATGACAACAAAGTGCATAGCGGAGAAGCCCTGCGACGTGAACTTCGGAAATGATGGGAAAAGATTTCTCTTATGCGACACTTAGATCCAAAGCTACAAACCCTGGAGAGTCCAAGCCACCCTAAACCTAATAAGCCTCCAAGCGTTCTCCCATCATCCTTCGAATCGACAAGCTCTCGCAGCCGTAAACTGAAACTCCTACACTCACCACGCCAAGAATCACCAAGTGAGAAAGGCTTGAAACTCGGAATCTTGCACACTATAAGCTCCAACCAAGGGATCGTGTCTCATGTCTGCAAGCATCGGAAAACCCAGAAAACCCCAGAAACCCGAACCCTAGATCTGAACCCTAGACAACGCCCTGAACCCTCATAGCAACCCTTTTGGGAAGCCTGGGAATCTGAGGACCAAGCCGTGAGCCCGACCATCTCGCCTCTTCTGCTGTCAAAGAGGGCCTGTCGGTTTAGGGTTTCGTTGAGGGCTACTAAAACGGCCACTGAGTCCAAGAGTGCCCGGGTTTAAGTTGTAAGGGTTTAAACCAGGTCAGGAGGGGATTAAGGGCTTGAGGTTTTGGGGTTTACGGCTTTACGGCTGGGATTTAGTGGGGATTTTGAAAGTCTGGTGAAGCTTAGCGCTACGGGACGGGTTCTTTTGAAGGCTCTTATATTGATACGATTATCGGTCTTACTAATCCGAGCATAAACCTTATCCTTGTCCATGCTTAGTACTACTGTTCATTTGTTGTTGCCCTCGGCTTCTGCCGTTTCAAACGATTTCGCCAGCAAGTCCTTCTACTTTCTCGTGTCCCTGGTCAACAATGACAGGTTGACAGTTCCGTATGTTCGGGTACAAGAATCCAAAAGAGCAGCGGAGACTCTGGATAACATGAAGAGGAATACTTCAGAAGTATTGTCAGGGTACACTCCGATGAGGGTGAAGAGTTCACGGTCACTAGGGTGGTTGATGCTCTTCATCAGGATGCTCTTCTATGACCATAATGGCGACGACGATTATGATAATGATTATGCTGATGATGCTGGTTATGATGATGACGATGATGATGACGATGATAATGGTGATGACGATGATGATGATGGTGATGGTGACGACGACGATGTTGACAATGAAGATGACGATGATGAGGAGGAGGAGGATGGTGATGATGATGATGATGTTGACGGTGATGGTGATGGTGATGCTGATGGTGATGGTCATGGTCATGGTCATGGTGTTGGTGCTGATGATGATGATGATGACGACGATGATGATGACGGTGATGAACATGCTGATGACAATGACGGAGATGATGAACATCATGGTGATACCAGTAGCAGTGGCAAGTGTGGAAACGTGGGCGGCGGTGGTGGTTCTGCCTGTGCTGCCGGCGCTGCTGGTGCTGCTGGTGCTGCTGGTGCTGCTGGTGCAGGGTGGTGGCGGTGGTGGCGGTGGTGGCGGTGGTGGCGGTGGTGGCGGTGGTGGTGCTGCTGCTGCTGCTGCTGCTGCTGGTGCGGGTGCGGGTGCGGGTGCGGGTGCGGGTGCGGGTGCGGGTGCGGGTGCGGTGGTGGCAATGGTGATCTTAGTGGCAGAGATACAATGGTGAGGATGGCAGGGACGGTGCTACAACTGATGTGATGCGACTGTTGCCTGAACTGTTGTTTCCCGATGCCTTGGCAGCTTTTTCCTGCTCGATTCTGTGGGTAAACGCGTGCGTGTCAGAGTAGTCAATGCGAACCTCAACGGCTTTGGGTATTGAACGGGCGCTGGGTTTGGAACATTGGGTCAGGAATGTCGCAATGGGACCAATGTCTCCAATTCAATCACACAAGCCGAATTGCAGCACATAGTCAATTCCTCCCAAGACCCCGGCCATGCGGAACAGAGTGCACAAGAAGCATCATCTACGAAACTACGGACACATCCCAGCACACGGCTCATGTGGTTTGGGTCTGGTTGCGTGAGGATGATGTAACGTGCTCATGCTACCAGAAAATACGTTATCTCTATTTCTACGTCCGAGGGTTTGAGTCCCTAAGCCCTAAACTCTACAGAGTAACACTGTCTGGATTGCTTACAGGCTCAGCGTCTTGAACCATCCGACATGGCACAAAAGTCTAGGCTGGTTCGAGCTCCAAGCTTGGGTACTGACCCCATACAGTAACAAGCTATGATAAGGTTAAAATTAGGGGCCGAATATTACTCAACTGTTACTGAGTGGGGGCAGTATCCAAAATAAGGTTAAAATTACGGGCCACGAATATTACTAAACTGTGACTGAGTGGGGGCAGTATCCAAAATACGGTTAAAATTAAGGGCCTTATATATCTACACTATAACTAGTCTTTAACTGTTACTGAGCATCCAACTCCAAGCATGTAGTGATTGCTTCTGTCTGTGGCCACCACTATCTAGGGACCTTGCGAAAACACAATACTCCAGTAGGTACCTTCGGAAAAACCCGAATGCAGAATAACCTCCAGCTCCCTGAAACCTTCAAAGGGAAAAGACAATTGCAAGGACTTTTCTCGATGGCCCTTCAAACATCTGACGTGCGAAGGCGCTCGTCTGATTCCACCACGTTCTTCAAAGGGTGTGCCCGCGATTGCTTCGGTTATTCGAGATTGCTGTTTGCTATAAGCTACGAGGACCATCCATACATAGCAAGGGTCGGGCACTTAAATCTGGTTGCTCAGCGCACAGCCGGGCAGACCAAGTCTCTCAATCGAGTACAGAAACCTTCAGTCGCACAGGAGAGGAAGAGTGACGCACTGAAGGCCCTTGCTCGATCCGGGCGGCAGGTCGCAGTTGAGGAACTGCTGTACTACAAAAACTTCCTGGCCGGCTCGCAACATGAGTTAATCTGCTGGACATCTGCCGCACAATGCCGAACAGGCGTACTAAGATATCCTACATAAGCGAATTAGTGCAAGCGTGTTTGTCAGCCATGTCCGGTGAGGAGAAAGCCCTGTTCAAACATAGAATCTAAAACCATCTATCTAACAGTCAAGGGAATGGCTGTCAAACCCTGTCGCAAGCTCTCAGCTTCTCAACAAGTTGACTGATGAAGACATCCGCAGCCAAAATGGGCTCATAGAAATGACAAGAAGCTGGAGATACTCAGGGAAACACGATTTTAAAAATAACGAAATCTAAACGGATGCCAGGCTTAGACTCATGTGTCTTTTGCACGAGTTCGGGTCAAAGCCATGCACCTCTCGGCTGCCACTGCCACCTTCCCGCAACTGGGACGGTTTAAGGGATCTCACTTAGAATATGCAGCCAACACCGACTGGTGCTCGAACCGCACATGTTTCCAATACGGACGAAGCTCTAACACAATTTGTGTGTCGGACTGGCATGATCGACTCCCTTACAGTGGTTGGAAACGTTCATGCATCGTTTTCGAACGGTGCTTTGCAGCTCGAGGTGCAGGAAACGTCTGCACAGCCTATCTGAAGTGGGATGCACGTTGCCGGTATCACCAGGAAGAGATCCGTACATCCGTACGAAGAAAACATAAGCCAACCCCGACCGACCATGCTTCACTGTGGTGGTTCTTTGAAAAACGAGCAGGCTGCTGGTCTGCATCGACACACCAGATTTCGGCAGCATGGCGGCTCTCAGACCCTATCCATCCACAAACCTACAAACCGTAAGCTCTTGACTCAATGATTGCTGAACCTAGGCACTGAACTTATATATATATATATGTAATTTCATATATATAAAAAAATATATCCACCCTCTAATTCGAGGTCACAGCGCGATTTTGAGCTGCGTCTAAAAACTAGTTGAGGTACATACCACCCATGACCGTAGCTTCTCACCATGTGACGAGAGGGCTTGTTCCTACTAGTGCAGCATATGTTGCTATCGCAGGTATTGTGACTCTGACTAGTCTGAGTCGTTGGAATCGTTGTCATCGGCGACGATCCTTCGTCGTCGTTATAGTCGTCGTCTTCAACCCTCGTCGATGTCGTTCCTCGTCGTCGTCGTTGTCTTCGTCTCGGTCGTTGCCGTCGCTCCGCCTCCTCCACTTGATCCAAGCGCTCGCCTCTGCTCCTCCTCCTACTCCTCCTACTCCTCCTCCATGTCATGGAGCAAAGTAGCAGTAGCTACTACTGCTGCTACTCTCGCTACCACTGTGCCACTGTACCGCTGCCAGCAAGAACACCACTAACACTACCACCACCACGACTACTGCTCTTACTCTTGCTCTTACTCTTACTCCTGCTCTTATGCTTACGCTTACCCTTACCCTTACCTTTACCGATACCCCCACCCTTAGACTTACTCTTACTCCTGCTCTTACACTTACTCGAACTCATACCCTTACTCTTATTCTTCCTATTACTCTTTCTTCTGCTGTGATTACTACTACTACTACTACTACTACTACTACTCCTGCTGCTACTACTGCTGCTGC